>CAUHTR010002486.1:0-57838 GCA_959609185.1 Schmidtea polychroa
ATAATAATTATATGAACTTGAAAATGGTCTCGGGAAAACGTTAATAACTTTGTCAATATTAATGATGATGATACCTTTAATAGCTCATTCCAAAGGTCGTGCACTAAGCTGCAAATTAAGTTATCGATTAATATATTCGGATAATTGGAACGATAAAGTTTTGGCAAACGAAAACCAGGTCACAGCAAGACCACTTAATAATATTTTTGAAAAATAATAATAAAAATAATAATATTTAAAAAATAATAATAATATGACCTTGATGATTCATCATGATGAGTCATATGACCTTGGGAATGACCTTGGATGAGTCACGCGACCTTGGAACGTCCTCGAAATGATGAGTCATATGTCTTTGTTTAAAATTTGACCTTGAAAAAATGTACTTTTAGGCTTCGAAAATTTTGGAAATTTTACATATATTCCTCCCTGATTGTATAACGATCAAGACAAGATCTTAGGCACTAATTGGAATCATATAATATATATAATAAACTTAGGAAGTATATCCTTTATAAATTTTCTCTGACACCCTCACCCTATACGATGATCAAGCCATAATCACTACATCCATATAATAAACATAAGCGCAGCTATCTAAGCATAAGCAGGAGTATGCAGACTTAAAACCAAGTTTACCTAAACCTATATTTAAGCTATTTTAATTCATAAATGCTTCTGTTTAGGTACTATTATTGAAATAATATTAAAAAATTAATATTATTAAAATTGTTTAAATAAACAGATGTTTTTAAAGAATACATTTTTGAATTAAAACGTGTTATTCAATTCACTTAAATGGCGTCACGAACAGGATTACCACCTATGGATCTCACAAATGCAGACCAATGCGAAACGTGGCTAGTCACATTGAATGCGATAATTAGGATAAACCAATGGACGGATTCCAAAACAAAATTATCAATTACAGACAACTTCATGGCTTTATGTGGGTTCTAGGCATTTAACAAAATCCGATCCATTCTAATTTTAAAATAAAAGCAAAATTAGAATATACCAATTTTAATTCGAATTTAGCGGTATTTAATTATATATTAAAATGGCAAGTTTATTGATTATAACAAAATTTTTGCCATATTCTTAATTATTCTAATCTAACCAGTTTAAACCTCGTCAGTGACTAAAGAATATTTACATAATGTGTCAAGGTGATAATTCCACTTCAATTTTTTTCGTGAAGTCAAAAGTGAATTTTTCATAACATTGGTTATTTATCATTTGAGAATTTTGCTATATATTTGTTGGAACTTAGCTATACCCAAACAAGCGAAGTGCCGTAGGCTGATTAGGGACTATGATCCATCATCTTCTCCCAGAGACACATTCGATCAATTTCTAGTTAGGCTTCGCACTAGATGGATCTGGTACAAGATACACGTTTGGATGAACGAGGATGTTCCGTTGGTGAGCACAAAACTCGAGCCATATATCAATCAAACCAAGCTGGACCCTATAAGCGCATTCAGCGTCGTTCAGATAGCCGTGGACCGACTACATCGATTGGAGACCGAGACTCTGGTCGGGAACTGGAAGACCCCGACGGGACCGCGAAGACACAGTGTCACCCCAGCAGGGCAGCCGCCATCCAGCTCGGACTCAAGCGACCATGGAAGAAGATGATGGAACCTCGAACTCCAGCAATCATTAAGCCCAGGAAACGAGGTCACCCCCAAAAGGTCCTGCAGACAAGGGCCAGAGTTGTCGTTGCGTAAGCAAGATGTGCGCACGTAGCTGTCAGTGTTTTAACTATCATTAACAGGCCCAACGACAAGCCGAGGGATTGTAAGCAAGGCTCACCAAATTCAAGGGACGGTGCCGAGAACTGGAAGGCACCTGATTTAGTCCCATTAAAATGCAGAAGCGGCTGAAGTTGATTCAACAACTGCAACTTCAGAGCACTCAAGATCAGACGATGATCCGCGTCATCCGCCTCCAGGTCCGCCAGCTGGAGACTCAACACCATCAGAGGACCATAGATCAGGATGTGGTCTCCAAGATCAAGCCAATGGAGGAGTTAATCGCGAACAACAGTAAGATGGAGCCACTTCCCAAGCCAAAAGGAAGAATAGACCCAGTAAAAAAAAACTGTTGGCAAACGTGCCAAATGCCCAAGCAAACTGAAATGACTCTCGAATAATCATTTATTCATCGGTGTGGCATTTGATTATGAAATAGTTGTGTTTGTAAATAATTATAGTGTAATTTTTTGTGTGGCAAATAATTATAATGTGATTCGTTTCAGTGTGATATTTAATGTGATTCGATTTCAAAAGATTCTTAAATGAGGTATAGTGATGGGTTGAAGTTTGGAGACACAATCCAATAGAGGGACCAGATAAATCGGACACAGGCCTTCTATCGATAGTCTGTGAACCCAAGTGAGTGCTGGACAAATATAGTATGCCAAGCATGTCACTTTTTTCCAGTGCTCAAGCCCTTGATGCAGTACTAACGTTGATCATTCAACGGTTATCAAGTGGTAGAATGGCTATTGTATTCTGGGTTACGCTGGAAACAGCACGATGAGGTAAAATTTTGATTACCTGTAACCCATCAGTATCCAGACAATTGCATTAGTGATAAAAGAAAACATTACAGGCATTAGCCCTTACATCTGGTATTTAGTAGACTTAGTAAACCTAAATAGGTACTTTAAAAAGAGTAAAGCACTTCAAATACTAAATATAAGTTTCATTTTGCAAAAATATATATTAACATATCACAAATATTTTGAAAAAGACGAAGTTTAATTTTTTAGTTTTTATAATAATTATTTTTGTTAAGATTTACATCGTCAATCAGGACATTTGCAAAAGGACACTCAAAGGGTCAACTCAATGTCATAAAATAAAATTTTCTTTTAAACAAATAAGCGTCAGATGCATCAATAACCGTAAAATAATTAATTCGTAGACACTAATTATTAATTTTTAAAGGATTATTTATAGAGGTATTAGAGATTTAAATTATCACTAGGTTTACTATGAGTAATATTGTAAGAAAATATTATTTTAAATGAGGGTTTAAATTTGCATGAACGACAATTATCACTTGCTAAAACTTTATTATTGTCTTTACTGAAATTTCATGCTACACTTTGAAACGAACAAGAATAATGTAAGAGAAATCATGAAAATTAGGTTAGAAATAGACATGAACTTATTATGTGTTATGTAAATGTTGAAACCTTGAAACGTGATATCATTAACAAATTTTAATTCGGAAATTGAAACTGCTGATGGCCAGATTCAACCAAGCTCAAGACCACAGTATTGGACTAAAATTGAAGATTTTGGAATTTCTTTTAACATGTCGAAAAAATATATACATGCAACCGCACCAAGTTAAATTACATTATATGATGATATATTATGTTAAACAAAGTCAGGCATGGACTACGGTTTACTATACGCATCCCAAAAAAAAATAATTAAATAATAAATAAATCAATTAAATAATAATTTATTTTATGGTAGAAATTGCATACAAAAACATATCTAATAAATGATTTTCTGTTGTATTTTGCCTTGATAAGCACATTTTAAAATCAATAAAAGCCATTTTTTCGGTAAGTGACATTCCTCTTCTACTTCTTAAATCAGTCTTTAAATTATTCCATAATCCTTCAATAGTGTTGGTCTGAACACCAGTTTCTTGGTTAACATATTCCAATTTGTGATTAACAGCATGGTGTGTGTAATTTAATCCAGGTGTTGGGCCAAGCTTCGAGAGTATTGCAAAACAGGTTAGGACGAATAAAGGAGATAAAACAAATTTCACGAAAAAGCGCGAAAAATAAAAGAACAAATAAAATTAGATAAACATAACAGAAATAAAGAGAATAAAAATAACTAATGAAAATAACGCACCACACATAATAGCATAAGGAAATAAAATAATAAAAATAAGGAAAATAAACCAGAAATTAGGGAATAAAATAAAAATAAATCATTATCAAATACATACATAAACAAATTAAAACAAAAATTATACTATAATCAAAAAACAATAAAGTCACAGGAAAAACAGGAGGGAAATAATAAAAAACAGAAAAATAAATAAAATAATAATAAAAATAAGAAAAAGTCATTAAAATATACCCTATTACATTAAAAAACATAAAAATAATAATAAATAATAATATTACACGCAAGTCACGTCCTGATTGGACGAAAAATAATATAAAAGAAATGGAAAATATCTGTAGAGTACCACTTTTTAACCAAACTCTACAGGAACCACTTAACAAACTTTATCAAACCGATTCACAGGGACTATACTTAAGGAAAACTATTCATACAGCGATCGAGATTCTGCAGAATATTCATACATTTAACTTGGAAAAGAAAATCTAGACCTAAATTTTTCAATACTCTCGAAGGAAACTTATCGTAAGTAGGATGAATATATTGATTTATGATTGATTTATATAAAAATGATTGAATAAAATATTTTATTTTTAATAAAAATTTATGATTATAAAGTTGTTCTCTCTCTCCATGCGGTTGGCGACGATGTCGTCTGGAGGTCGGACATGATACGGAGATGCGAATAAATTTGCGGGGAGGTACTTGAAGGCGGGCGAGGAAAATATAGACATCGAATCGAGAATTTGGATGAAGTGGAATCCACTGAGAATGGAAAATGAAACGTGCAATAATTATCCCGACCTTGTATCATGTTCGAAATTCAGACGGCGTGGTCGCCGGGTAAATAATTATTTTATATAATAGTAATATTTCAATAATATCGAGTTGTCTGACGAATTATATTATCTATTTTTGATGATTATTTTTGATGAAGATGATAGAAATTTGATGAGATAGAATCGTCCTTCCTGACGGTCCAAGAGCGGCGGCAGCGATGCATGCTGTTCTTGGGTGGGCCAGGAGGGGTGAGGAGATCTGGTGGATGGCGGAATGTGGTTGTAGGAACCGATCTTTTCATCGAGTGCGATCCACTTTTGAAATCGTCGAAAATATTTCTAGCCTTACGAGTTACGGCATTAAAGCTTAGGTGGAAGAATAATCCATAAGGAAATGCATAAAATTGGCAGATTCATAAAAAATAGACATTGTATCAAATTTTCCTTTTCCGTCTCTTGATTGAGTATGAGTCATGATTTGAACTTGTTCACGAATAGTGTCGAAATATCCAACCGACAGAGATCTATTTTCGCGCGATGCCATGTCATGAAAAATCGGTGAAGTTCTAGTATTCTACGGTGTGAATCGCCAGGATATTGGCGATGAAATCCATCTACGATGCACTTTCAGACTGAATCGTCAACTCTTGTCCTACTGATAAGCTTCGATTTTCTAAAAATAAAGTAAACAACTTCCGAGAAATTATCAGAGTACTTACGGCCGAGCTGTCAGAGCTATCAACGCAATGCTAGACGAAGTCCAGTCAGTCTTTTTGTGAGTAATCGAGTGAGACGACCAATACAAATCTATTACGGAAGATAAAACGATAATTTCCGAAGTGATTCGTTAGTAGGCGTAACGATAGGAGTGCCCGAGTCCACCACACGATAACAGACGAGTCGACAATCGCAACTCATTAGTAATCTTAGACATCTGTCATTTTTCTTTATTTACGATAATTTCCACAGACATCAGCGTAGGGAAATTCTGAGTAACTTCGTTGCGAACATGCATACAATCGTACACGCCACGATGAGATTTCTTCCAGTAGAGCGACATAAAATCCGAACAGAGATGTGTATGATATCATCAGGATTGTGTAACGATAGGAAATGTCACTGGAGAGGTCAGACGGTGTGTAAGAGTAGCGTAATAGACCGCATCATCATGGAGCAGTACGACATTGATTCTGCCAGACTAGGATAGGGAAATAGTTATTCATAAAAATTCCAAGTTTGGACACACCAACTCACCTAGTAGGAATGGATAATGACACGATAGTACACCCAGATAGGCGTCGCTATGACAACGATTGTCCGTGCATATTTTAAAATCACTTTAATTAAATCTGGATTACATTTTTTTTATATATTTTCGAATATTAGCGTTGAATGTGAATTAATACCGCCAAATTAAAATGCATAAGGCCGAAGATAGAAGGGGATTAATTAAACCGATGGGTTAAGGCCAGGTTTAGAAAGTTAAAGCGATAAATGAATTACGAAAGGAATATGATAACAAGCGACGGAATGAGATGAATTTCGATAAAAATTTAGAATTAGAGATCTGAGATATTGAGATTCATCGTTGTAATTGAATCATCTACAAATTCTCTTCGTTCCAGATAATTTGATTTAGTGCAACGCCGGGGAACTTATATTTCATCTGATTATTACCTAACTTAAACCTTGAAAAACCGAACGAGAGGTGTAGTATGACATGAATGATTGTAAAGGGGGATACTTTAGTGTATATGATAATTTTGTTCTATATATATATAAAACACAATAATGCAAATTAGCGGCTACATGAGATAAAGGTAAATTTCCCACCCGAAGATAAATTTAACATTTTTCACCTGCGAATATGATGATGTAAAAGGTTCCGTTTTCTTTTCTCCGAAAAACTGCTGTATGAATGAACTAGTTTGAATATTTGGGGTTGAATGAATCGCATCACGACCACTGGTACGTATGCGTGAGATTGGCTTTTATGTTTCGACTTTATGTGCAATTGACGGAATAAACTTCATGTCGTAATGAGTGTTGCTGATAATATCATAATGCCTGTGGTGCGAGTATAACTGCCTTACTTTTTAGATGATCACTCCAACTAAGCCCGGAAGTGCTCTTCGACCTTGTTTTTCCTGTGCCGATAAAAATGCAGATATCGCACAGCTGCACTTTTACATCGGGGAATTAAAGAAGAGAATTGATTTATACGAAGGAACGTGGTTCTCCCCACCACAAATGAAGGAAGAGAAGAGTAAAATTCTACGTCTGGAGCACTGCCGTGACAGTCTCCTGGAGGAGAGCAGATGCCAGAGGCTAACCATAAAAGCCCAATCAGAGGCACTGCACAAAGTATATTCGGAGTCCGAGATAGCGAAGCGAATTCGCGAATACCCAATACGAGATGGGACTAACGTGTTCCCAGGACACCATCAGTCAGCTGAAACCTCATCAACAACCAGTTGCAAGGGGCACGGCCTACAATTGCCACCAATTCCTGCCCCAATCCTTTCTGGTTATCGGCCTATGGCGGGCGGTCCATCGGACCCTATCTTGGCTCCCGTCCTCGTATCGCCACTCATTCAGCCTCCAGCAGAAGCCTCATGTCCACCTCGGAAGCGCAAGAGGCCGACGCGCTCTGAGAAAAATCAGAAGCGTAGAAACGCAATGGTCGCCCTCGAAATATCCCTGTCAGTGGCACAATCAAAAATAAATGAGATAACCGCCACGCACTCAATTCCCGCCAAAGAGATTTTCAAAGTAATTCCGGCAGAAGGGATCAAATATGTTACTGACCATTATTTGCCTGTCGACATCGACGAGATGCTCGCGGAAGGAGAGGCATTCTCGTAATAAATTTTCTCATCGGTCCCGATCATCCTACCTTATGTAACGACTAGAAGAATCCAACCTTTTTTTGCGTACATGTTCTTAAATGTTTTATCATTATACGAATAAATGTATTGTCTTGTTATGTGTATCTTAATACAACTGTTTGATTTAATTGACTGCGTCAATAATATATTGGAGTGGTTGTGGTTGATTTGAATGGAAAAGTGATCCGGAAGGTACAATACGAGCTTGAATATCGTCCCTTTGGACCAGGGTCGGACTGGAGTTAGTGTGAAGAAACGGGTAAGACCTTCTAAGGCACCATAGAACCCGAACCGCGAAAGGGTTAGGAGTAGTCCTGAGGCAGGGGCTCACCTGCTAACCTTTTCCAACCCGTGTGGGCAGCACCAACGTGGAACACCACCACGGGCCCATACGTGGGAATATGTATTTGATCATTTGGAGTATGTATGGGAAGTGTCTGAGCGGAAGATGGTACTTGGTATGTACGATAATCATGCATGCACTAATTTTCTTTCCCCACATACGCCAACACAGGTAAATTTCCGAGATTGAAGGTTTCGGTATAATATCCACGCCACATATCAGAGTGAATAATAGACCCTGGTTTTATAAATCTAATGATTAAAAAAACAAGAGTTTCACGATCTCTTCTTTCGACAACTCTCGCAAACCATTTTTGGAGATAAAAGTTTCGTCCCCCAATTATGAGATGATTGTTATTTAAATTTAGGAAAGAGGTAGAACAAATTTCTGAAAAGAAATTATTCCAATCTGCCAAAGGTTTTTTGATCTTTAGCATTGTTAAAATTTTATTGCTAGGCACCCTCAATACCCAAAAATAAGTCAAAACAAGCAATGTAGAAAGTGGTATCTTTGATTTCTCAAAAAAAGAATCTTTCCTTACACTGCAGGAAGAGCATTTCTTGGGCATCTATAAGTATATCTATCTGTAATATTATTTCTTTTTATTAAAGTCATTTGTTGACCTCTAAAACAATTAAAATTACTTTTTAAAACGTTTTTTTTCTGTGAAAGTATTCAATACATTCCACTTTATCAGAGCTGATTTGTAAAATTGTGTATAAGTCAGGATAATTTTGCATTTTTAAGGTTTAAAATAAAATTATTATTTAATTGATTTATTTATTAATTAATTTATTTTTTGGGATGCGTATAGTAAACCATCGCTCAGGCATGCAACATGTTAAGGATCAATAAAAACACATCATTAAAATAATTAAACACCTATATAATTAAGGGCGAAATAACAGAATCATTGAACCTGCCAGGTCAAAAGAGAAGCATAGTAAATGAAGAAGATATCAGTTAGGCGGAGTACAAAGCAAGAGAATGTGTCCAAAACATTGCGAAACTCTATTTCACTCCATCGTAATATTACATGAGACTGTTCATCCATTGTAAATGTTGGGCAATAAAGAAAATAACCCGGTTGTTTAGATATAAATATAAAACAATGCGGGAAAAATGCGGATAATTTAATTTAAAACCAGCGAGAAGAAGCAAGATAAATAAAGCAGAATCAAAAAATAAGAGAAAAATGAAATAAAATGAAAAAATATAAATAAAAAAAATAATAAACACGACATAAATTAATTATCAAATAAAAAACATAAGAAAATGAGTAAAAGCTCAAACAGAGAATAGTTGCTAATAAGTAGTAGCGGTTTACTAAATTAGCCCAGAAAATCAAGACGAAAAGTTATTTATTTGATAGATTGATATCAATGATTAACGGTAAACTAACGAAAATTTTGATACAGAAGTGTAGGTATGTTCATTCAGAACATACACAGGTTGAGCCAAGAAATTGATCGAGTGCTCAAAGAATGAAACGAGCACCCACAAAATTGCAGAGAGTAATACACACAGTTGACTATATTAAATGGCTATATAAACTCGATCACAAAATAATGAAAAAACACAAAACTCAAAAAACAAAATTAGAAGATTTTAATTTTTAAAATAATTTAATTTCAAATGCTTATTAAATATATTTCAACACGGATTTGAATAGTTGTTTTTCATTATAGTTGTTTTTCATGTTTTTCACTAATACATGCACCACAAGAAAAAGTAATGAAACGATACAGGGGTTTGGTCAGATCCAATTCGGATACTGAGAAAATAGATTATAGGCCCTGGCTCAACGGACACTACTGATGATTGTCTAAAACTAGTATTTTTATGTAGGTCAACTCATATATTTTGATTTTTTACGAAATTGATTCCATTTATCATGTTAGTATCAAAGATTTTGTCCTACAATGTATCACGACTTTACCACTAGCAAACATGTTAACACATGATTTATTATTTAAAAGTTCGAGGGTTGGAAATAATTTGAGTTCCAACATTGAAAGGCATTAACTTGACAAGTTGTATAAATTGATTCCTTATCTATATCCCTTATCTATAATGAAAGTAATCGATTGAATTTCGATATTATTTATTCGATATTATTACTTATTAATATCCCAAAGTTTCTTGCAACCCACTATTCTGCATTTACTTGATTTGAAAAATAATCTCGATGTATTTCCCGGTTCTATTGACAATTTACCGAAGTTTTCCAGATGGATACCTCATTTTCGATACATAAACATTTCCTCGATAACATATAACAAGCATAATTAAATGATTTATGAAATAATACGCTTTTATTGTATAAATTGATTATATATATATATATATATATATATATATATATATATATATATATTTATATATATTTATAAAATTTAATAATTTAATTAAACAATGATGCATTATACCAAATCATTGGCCCGAGTGGTAGCGGAAAAATATTATTTGTTTGCAAATTACTAAAATCAAATTTATTCAAAACAAAAAGCATCAATATTAGAAAGGAAAAAGATTTGCAAAGAATAAGTAAAAAATAATAATGATAAATAAAATAATTATTTTAATTCAAGTTTCAAATGTTTTGCCATGTTATCATCGTTTTTATTTTCTAATTTTCATTTCAGTCTCAATTTTGATTTTTCGATTTTCACTAAATTTAAATTATTTTTTTCTGTTGTTTTATTTGTTGATTCTAAATTTGTAGAAATATTATTTTCTCTATCATTTATTGAAGCTAATAATTTTTCTTTAGTCTGTATACAATAATAATTTTTTATTCCATTTATGTTAAAACTAGAAGCAATATCAGAAATTCTTTCACCGTTTTCGTATCTTTTTATTGCTTCTAGCTTCTCACTGTCTGAAAAGGTTTTCTTATTTATTGATTCTTTCACATTTAAAGTCTCTAATAATTTTGCTTTAGTTTTTATCCATTTATAAATTTGACTTTCATTTACATTGTAAGTAGACGCAATTGGATCAACTGATTCGCCGTTTTCATATTTTTCAATAGCTTCAAGTCTTCTAAGAAAATCTTTTTTTTTCCGTTTAATCTTATCTTTGTTTTTTATCCAGTTATAAATGTCTCCTGTACTGGTATTAAATCTTTTTGCAATCTCCGAAGTTGGAACTTTATTTTGATACATTTCTATGGCTTGTTCTTTCTGTTCAAATGTGTGCTGGTGACGGGTCAATGGTGAATTTATTAACTTTTGTAAATGGTCTCTATTTATGAGCCAATTATTAAAAGTACTTTTGTATATTTTATACATTGTTGCTATTTCTTCGATTGATTTACCTTCATCATACATTCCAATTGCTTTACACTTCTCTTCAGGTGTATATTTATTACGTGATTTGGAATGATTGGAATACTTTTCAAAACAGTTTTTCTTCTCTATCCATAGAAATAAAGTGGACAAACCAATATTGTAAATTGAAAGAATTTCTTCTGCAGATTTTCCATCTTCATACATTTTAACAGCGTTTAACTTTTCCATGTTTGTATATTTGATTTTCGGCATAGAAATGTCAGTTAAATTTGTGTAATAATTTTTATTTTTAATCCAATACTGAACAGCTTGTACAGTTACATTATAAATTGATGCGATCTCTTGAATGGATTTGCCTTCTTCAATCATTTTAATTGATTCCAATTTTATAGAAATCGCAATCATTTTATTCTTAGATGTTCTGATTTCTTTCCTGTTGTTTTCCACTTGATCAGATCCTAATGACTGGTTTGATTCATTTGTCGAGTTTATCATTGTATTTATTTTTATTTATTATTTATTCTATAAGTATTCATAGAAATTTTTATATTTATTAAATTTTTTCTAAAGATTTCATTGGTTAATTTTAATTAAAAATTATTACGGAAATTAGAAAAAAGTTATTTAAATTTTTAAACTATTTTATCTATAATTTAAAAAATAGTAAACAGATTCAAAACAAAGAAATTTATTTCAATTCATTAATTTAAAAAAAAATAATTTTCAGTAGTGTAATGTATAGATGGAATTAAAGACTAAGGATATTAACACTTTAAAATTTGAAAAATGTTAATGCGTATCTGAGGAGGGGGATCTGAGGAGTTTAAATTAAAATGTTAAATTAAAATTATTTCATGATTAAATTTTGTAAAATTAAAATGAAACTTAAATTATTCGAAATATATTAGAATTAAAATGGTTTAAAATTAAAATGAATATTTTAATTTGAAATTTGAAATAAAATAAGCAGATTTAATGAAATATAATTTTAAATTTGTGAATGCCCAACAATCAAATATCATACATGCAATGCACGAGGACACAAAGAAAGAGAGTGCTATACAAATATGGAAAGACAAAATCAAGGAAGAGATCAAGACTAGAGAAAGTTGTCAGGAGAAAGAATTCAAAGAAATACTTATCAACAAAGAAAATATATGTATCAACCAAGGAGGTACATCAAAGACAATGGGGAAACCAACAATATAACAGAAGAAATATTGCAGCTATCGGGTCTGTTGATGACTTAATAATAACAAAACATTCAAGCTAGCATTCGAGTATATTCGAGTATAACTGGAAGGATGACCCAAACGAGCACGCTCCGTCAAACGGTACATTGATCGGAGCAATCTACTAAGTAATTTTGATTTCAACCAAAGAATGATGATAACGGTATGTGTATTTTAAATATGTATGAATATTGTATGATTGATAAAGACTGTAGTTTTTTTTGAACGTGATATAAATAATATTGGTAAAATAAATGAACCAAATATATATATAATAATATTATTATTAATAATAATGGTAGTGTAGAAACCAAAATGTCGAATGACAAGAAATCGCTAAGATGTGCAAACAACAGTAAATTAGAAACTATGTGTAAAATAAACATCAATGTTGAAATGGACGATAGTGATAGAAATGTAACATTTATTATAATAAAGAATATCATACCAGAAATTATCGGAAGAGTATAACTACAAAGGTTATTTGGTATAGAATTGAAATGTATACGAGAAGAAAATGGAAAACGTAGTGATTTCATTTGCAAAATAAATGCTAGATTTGGGCGGATTATTAATATTCATCCAGTGGCTCTATTCTCAATAACTGATGCATTTGAAAGAAGGTCTGACGTAAATTCTCGTGTCATTGGAAATAAATCGATACATGATGATGATGTATAATTTTACAAATATAAAGTAGAAATTCAAAATATGTTCAACAACAAGTTTCGTTCATTTGATTTTCCCAAATCTGACAATTTCAAAA
The DNA here is from genome assembly GCA_959609185.1 of Schmidtea polychroa. Lineage (NCBI taxonomy): Eukaryota > Metazoa > Platyhelminthes > Tricladida > Dugesiidae > Schmidtea > Schmidtea polychroa. The sequence continues at coordinate 13,189 of CAUHTR010002486.1, forward strand.
TGAAAAACTCTTGTACATTTTCTAGTATTATCCAAGATTTAGAAAATCTTAAAGAATCAGAGCCGTTATCCAAGTATTCAATAAACATCCCACTGCTTAATATCACAATGAAAGATAAGTCTACAAATTCACAAAGCAAAGATCAAAGTAATATTTCGATTGGAAAACAAAATGAAGATTATTTATGTGATATAAAATATGAACTATTGGACAAAACTTAAAGTAATGGAGGTATGTTTGTCCCTATTGAAGTGCAAAGAATTGCTCATGAATCTGCAAGATACACTTTGGATTTAATGAAAGAAGGATCACGAAATAAAGAAAGGCACGTGTATATGAAACCTGATTTGTCTCCGGTGATAAATGTAACTAGTGATGTTCTTGAAATGATAACAGTTGTGTTGGATTACGTTTCAAAAGTCAATAAATACATTTTTGAAGTTCTTCTTCTGGGTATTAATGTTTGCAGAAAACATATGATATTTTATAGATAATTTATTCATCTATTTGATAATGTTCAATTCAATAATTATCAAAATTTCATTGATAATTTATAACTTTGTGAGAAATGGTTGGTCATTTATAACAACATTCAGCAATTCATTGATAATTTTGGTAAAAATTCTTTATCATTTGGAGGAAATTTCTATCTTTGTTAGAATTCGAGGCTAAAACATTTAAAGGAATCATAATTATAATAGAAAAATAATTATTTAGTTATCATTTAACCAAATAGGGCACTTATGTATATTAGTTACAAGTATATTGGCCTAAAAAATATGGACTATATTTTTTACATACCTTTAATCCTCCTTGTTCTTATCCAAAAAGGCCACTGAGATGACCACACAGCACAAAAAAAACAATAAGAAAAAAAATATACTGAGTCAAACAAAAATTAAAAAAACAAAAAGAAATTAATAAAATAATAACGCAAGCAGTTGCACAAAATACCTTTTTTTGTATTTCAAAAGCAGGAAAATAACAAAAATCGCCGAAAAAAGACACAGAAAAAACATCAGAAAATACTATTTTATTTATTAGTATAAAAAGGCGATCCTTCGATCAATCCGGAAGAAAGAAAAAAAAGAATTAAAATTAAAAAAATTAATTTAAATAAATAAATAAAAATTACCAATCAGAATGATTGAAATTTCCGATCAAAAATAAAAGTTAAAAATTGATCAAAAACACACGGATTGGTCGGATGATGCTCGAAAAATTATTTTAAAGGCCATCTCAGTAGCCACTTTTCCACTTTTACTAATTATTTTTACTACAAATTTTCGGAAATTTATCTAATTCGCACAATTCGCTATTCTATCACGATTACTTTGGAATCACTTCATTCTCAAATTTGATATTGGAAATCGCAATCGCACAACTGGTAAATTTTCTTAGTTAATTTTATTTTATGTAAAACCATTTTTGTATTATGTTAGAATATTGAATATCATTAAAAATTTATTAATCATAGTCGTTCTCTTCATTTGATCCTAATTATATATTTTTAATTTTGTATTATTGAATTTAGAAAATTTTTATTATGTATAAATTTTATTATTCTAACCAATACATGAAGTTTGTATTATTAATGAAGCGGTAGAATCACGGTCGAGAAATGGTGTAAGAAAAGGCACATGCTGTTTTCTCCCAGGCCTTTTCTCGATATCTGCTCGCCAACAGTAGGTCGACACCGACAGTGGCTCTGCTTGGAGATCGTGTCGCATTCACCACTGTGATATTTAAATTTCAAAATAACGATAAGATTTACCATATGAAAATGATATTGGAACTAGATATGTTAGCACCCTCCACAGAAGCAGACACACTCATCTAAACCGGGTATGACATCACCAACAAACGATTCAATCAAAATGATACAAACAAAATTTTTCAATAAAAATCCGATTGTTATTGATCAACCACCAGTGGTGGGATTCAGCCGGTTCGCACCGGTTCGTGCGAACCGTTTCCTAAAGGTTTTTGGGTTCGCAGAACCGGCAGTGTTTACCAACAATTTAGCATGAAACAAAAAGTAAATAATCGCATATGAAATTCAAAAACTATCAAAATAAATAAAAAATTAACGATTGCATAGGAAATTCAAAAAATTTACCGAAGTATGCTTTACCAAAAATTTATGATTTGAATTTATGGTTTTAAAAAGTTTTCGTGAGTGTGGTTTAAATTTGTTTTATATTTTTCCAGGTTTCTTTAGGTAGTGTTTGTGACAACAAATTGTATTAAAATTGTAAGTATATATTAATAAATAGTTATTGTTAAATTAATTTTATTGGAAAACAATTGACGTTAAATTTATGTTAAATTGTGTTAGTTTTACTTAATTATATGTTAAATTTCTCGGTATTATTTTAGCCATCATGAAGCGCGGTGGACACCCAGTTTTGTCTGATTTTTTTCTAAAGAAGGTGAAGCCTGGTCGAGATATGACGCCAATAACAAATGGGGAATTAAGTAATATTATACAAACAGTAGAAGCAGAATCGCTACATTCAGCTAATACTGTGCACATCAATGACGAGGTAAAACACAATCTCAAGATTTTCAGAAGAAATATGATGGCTTATTAGTTCGAAATAAAAAATTGGGTTGTAATTATTGCGCGCAAATAGATTCAATAAAAGCGAAGGGAATTCATGTATCAGTTGAATGGAAAAGCTGCTATATTGAAGCATCTGGAAAAAATAAAACCATTCAACAAGCATCTCTTCGAAAAAAAATGAATGAACACTTTTCATCCAAGGCTCACCAAGTTAGTGTACAACAGTTAAAAGATCGTTCACAAGACGTAATTTTGCAATGTTTCGATAAAGGTAATGAAAAATACGTCGATTCTACATGCAAAATCTTTAATACTGTTAACAGTATAGCAAAAAGATGCAGACCATTTTTTGATATTCAAAATGAGATTGAACTACAAGTTAAAAATGGATTGAGCATGGGAGTGGGACTCCATTCTCGCAAAACTGCAGTTAAAATTATTGATCACATTGCATCAGAAATAAAAAAGGAAATATTTTGCAAAATAATCGCAAAGGATTTGAAAATTTGCATCATAATCGATGAAGCCTCGACTATATTTAGTAAATCTGTACTAATAATGTATTTAAAAGTTGAAGATTCTGATGTGCCACCAACAATATTTCTAGATTTAGTTGAATTGGAAGCACAAGATGCTGAAACCATATACACGACCATGTTACAGAGTATATATAAAGTTGGATTCGATATAAATTATTTGAAATCAAATTTGATTGCATTTTGTTCTGATGATGCAAGTGTAATGCTTGGTCGTAAATCAGGTGTCAGCTCAAGACTTTCAAAAGATTTCCCTGACACAATTATTTGGCATTTATTTATATTTATGTTGTATTTATTTATATTTTGAATTTATATTTCATTTTATTAAAACAAATGCCTAAATTATCATTTAATTGTTTATTATTGTTATCATCATTATTGTATTTCTATAAATCAGTAAATATATCGATGTGTTTGGATATTCACGAATTTCCAGAACAGCCTCTTTCAAGTGATTATTTAATCATTATAATTTTTAATAATGTCCAATCAGATTTGCTAAAAATAATTTTTTAAAAATAATCTCAATTGGCCGAAAATTAATTTTCACAAATTTTATGTTTCGTTAGTGAGATCAGTTATTCGTTTTGTTCAACTTACGTTTTCTTCTTTTAGATTTTAATTTATCTTCATTTTGACATGATATATTAAAATATTAAAATTGCATTAATTAATGATCTATTTGATGATTGCATTAGTTATCGATTTCATTGATACTAGCACTAATTTTTGATTTCATTGGCAATTGCACACATAACCACATTTAGTTGAAATGAAAATAAATAAAATTTTTTGTTTCGATTTAAATTTAAAGTTCTATTCAAATCAAATCAATAAAATTAATTTTTTTATTATCTAATGGGAAATATTGTTAAAATTATAATTTATTAATTTGATCACAATAATTTGAAAGGTGTGTGAGAAAATAAATGTAATTCTGAAGGAGGAAATAAAAAGATAAATTATCACTTTCCAAAGGTAAATCAGAATTAAAAATATTTTTTTAAATTAATTTAAAATTAATAATTTTACATTTAATAATTTAAATTGAAAAATTTATAATTTCACATTAATAATAAATTTTTTAAAATAATATTTAATTATTATTATAATTTGAAAATCAAAAAAAAATTATATTTCGATAAATGTTTTCTATTTAGAAATTATGTTTCCAAAATAAATTGGAAAATAAATTTTGGATAAATATCTGAAAGATTTGAAAAATTAAATAATCTAAGCATAAATGTTTAAGAATTATATCAATTTACATTTCTGGTTTGAAATCAAAATATGAAAAGCATATTAATCTTTTAATATTAGAACGAGAAGAAGAAAAATTTCTTCATTATGTTTGGATAAAATACGTTCAAAGTTTTATGCGTTCACGAGTTACAAATAGCCATGTTAGTAAGGGTCATACTTGTGAAAGATATTTATATTATACAACAAGTGATGATATGAAAATTAAACATGAAAGATTATGTTGTTTGAATGAACCAACATTGATTAAAATGCCTGATCCGAAAAATGCAAAAATGAAATTTAGAAACTATTCAAATATTTTAAAACCCTTGGCTGTAATTTATGCAGATTTTGAAGCAGTTAATTATAAAAAATTCACATCGCAAATATTACAATGTTTTAGTTGATAATGATTTATTAGATTCATATCGTAAATATAAATATGTTCGAAACTTGAATGAACCAAAACATGAAAAAATTAAAAACTTTTTAATATCAATTAAAAAATCTTGGACAATTCCTTTATCTCAAAAAGTTCCATCAGCTTTCTTTATGTATATAGAAAGTAATTATGATTTGTCACATGGGTATTGGCATAATACTGAATCGCATAAAACATACAAAGTTAAAAGTAAGAATATTAATTTGGCTAGTTCACTAGTACATTATATAGATTTAATATTTTATGCTGAGAAGATTGATGCTAACGAGGTTCGTAGAGCGTTGTCCGAATTGTATAAAGATTTGCTCATATCAAGACCATGTGATATACGAGTGTTGATACCACATAGTAAAGTCTTATTTTATTAAAACTTTCTGTTTTGCTAATAAAAAGAAACTTGTTTTTAATAAATCTTCATTCTTTGAAATGGAAATTAAAATATATAAAATCGAGGAGGTCAAAGAAGATAAAATTTACCCAGAATTGAAATTTTTGAATCAAAATAAACATCCATCAGCACCTTCTGAATTAGAAGTTATGCGAGTAAAAGAATTCAAATCTAAAAAACTTCATTTTGAAGATTTATTAAAACATTATAAAAAAATTAAAAGTAGATGGAATAGAGCTGATACTTGTTTAAAGATTGTTGGTTGTTCTTTGGGTTTTGCAACAACAATATTAACAATTATATTACCTGCAACTTTACCAGTTTTAAAACTTGTACCAATAATTTTTGGAAGCATTTCAGCTGGAGATTTATCTTGACTGAAGTTGTGTCTATATCATACACTGGAAAAAAGAAAAGTTTATATCGTGAAGTATGTTCAACAATAGATGTAGGAATTGCAAAATTATTTTTATTTCAATTAAAAACCTTGGAAGATGGAGTCTTGACGAATGATGAAATTTTAAAATCCAATCAAATAATTCAAGAGATAAAAGATCAAGTTAACAAGTTAAAAAATGTAAATCAAATATCCCGAGGATATTCAAAAAAAGATGCGCGAGAGAAATGGTTAAAGAATAATTAAAAATATGAAAGTAAAAAAAGTATGAAAAAAGTATGAATCTTCAAAGTTTAAAATGGGTAAAATTTCATGCCCTTTATTGTTTTTATAAATATCACATAAAAATGGATCAAATAACCATAGTTGATACAAGCAAATTAAATATATTTTTATTAAAACAAAAAGTTGTAGAATTCACAAAAATAAAACGTGAAAATCCTAACCTTAGACAACTTTAAATTTGTAAAATGATTGGTACTTCACCTTCAACTATCTTCAAAATAATCAATATTTTCATTATTTTTTAATATTAAATCATCAACAAGTTTATATAAATCTACAAGTCTATTAGCAGTTTCATCAACTAATGAATATCGTAAATTAATAGTTGACATTTTTGATATTAAAAAAATAAAATATATAAAAATGGAAACTCAAAAGAAAACTCGAAAATATTTAATTCAACAACGTGATTTAATTGAGAAAAAACTTTACCTTGCAAATCAAAATGTAATGGAGAAACAAGTTGATATTTTGATTGAAGATTTATCTCTTGATTTGGATGGAGATTTGATTAGTAAACAAGATTTAATTTTGAATCAATATATAATAATAAAGAAAATGCAAGAAGAAATTGTTCCCACAATGAAAATGATGAATAATCTAGTTGGGGTATTACATGATCAAATTGATTGTTTGTCTGAAGATTTTGAAAATTTGAAGATGGAATATGAAATATAAAGGAGAATAAGAAATAATTCAATTATATTTTAGTATAAAGATATTTAATCAACAAACTTCATATTTAATCATTCTTGTATTTATTTCTTGTCATCTAATCATTTTTTTATATTTGAAATTATATACCCTGAAACTTTGTCAGATTTCCTCATGACGAAATATGGTTAAATATGTTGGAATCTATAGGAATATAGTTGAATATATAGGAATAAGATGAAATCTATGGGAATATGATTTAATATGATGGAATCTAATCAGAATCTAATCAGAAACATCAGAAACATCAGAATCATTATAATAATCTTTATGACTATCATCAGAATCATAAACATAAGAATCAATAGAATTATCATCAAGTTCAGATTCATTACAAACATTATAAACTTCAGATTCATTATCAGAATCATAATTAGAATCNTATTTAATCATTCTTGTATTTATTTCTTGTCATCTAATCATTTTTTTATATTTGAAATTATATACCCTGAAACTTTGTCAGATTTCCTCATGACGAAATATGGTTAAATATGTTGGAATCTATAGGAATATAGTTGAATATATAGGAATAAGATGAAATCTATGGGAATATGATTTAATATGATGGAATCTAATCAGAATCTAATCAGAAACATCAGAAACATCAGAATCATTATAATAATCTTTATGACTATCATCAGAATCATAAACATAAGAATCAATAGAATTATCATCAAGTTCAGATTCATTACAAACATTATAAACTTCAGATTCATTATCAGAATCATAATTAGAATCATTATTATTATTATGATTAAGAATAATAGGATCATCATTATCATTATTATCAGAATCAATAGGATTATTATTATTATTATCAAGGTTATTACGCAAGTTCATGTAATAATCCATGTTTTGAAAATATTACATAATATTTCATATTCTTCAGGTTTCATTTTAATAACATCAACATCTGTATAATTTGTTTATAATATTTTATTAATTTTTTTCAACTTGTATATGATGGGAATCCTATCGTTTTCAGATGGAAGTGTATGAATTCCATCAGATAAAATAAATCTTTTATCATCATAATTATTTAATGAAGTTTTGTTCTTGTAATTCTAGATTATGTTTAATAGATTTAATTTGATGAACTATTACTATTTGTTTCTTTGAATTTGGTTCTAAAACAATACCATAATCTTGGTGTTTAATTTTTTTAGTTACACATTTTTGAATTTCCTTATTTCTATTTTCTTGTATCGTTGGACCATTTGGAACAGCTGGATTTTCCAATTCAATAGAATATTGTTTTGATCGAATATATATAAAATTAATTATTGGGATGTTTGGTTTCTCATCTTTGAAACTAAACAAATCCCCAGTTGTATTTATTCATTTTCTCAAGATTTAATTTTCAGATATTTCCTTGTATATATCAGGAGAATAAACTCTTAAAAACTTACTATCAGTATCCATTGCATGTAATGATATTCTATCTCCAAAATGTGGTTCCAATACATCATAATATGTTTCATACATTTGATTTTAGATAATTCTAAAATACTATATACAATAAACATTGGTTTATTGTATGTTTTTTCATAATTTCCTATTTCAATTGCAGCTAATTCTCTTGAAAATATTTGTGTATTTTTAAAAATGTTGGTTTTGACATCATTCTATTATATCTTGCAAAATCTTTTTTATTGTTTGTTAATAACTCAATCTTTGTATACTTGTCAATATTTTCCATGGTTTTTCCAAATACAGAATTATTTAATAATTTATACATGGTGTTCCAAATGCATCTATTGCTCTTTTACATACATTTCTCATTTTGATGTTGCCTTCAATATATTTTTTCATGAATGGTGCTTGTTTAAATTTTATAATATTATGAATTTGTTGTATGTCTTAATTATGTCTTAATATCTTAAATTGTTCCATGTCTTAACATAGAATTGCAACATTCTATAATGTATGAGATAATTTGTTTTGTCTGTTTGATCACATATTAATTTCATACTAGTATGTTCATTTTTCTTTTTTTGCCATGGGGATAATTCATATTTTCCTATTTTTCTTTTTACAGGAACAAATGGGAAATGTTTTGTTTTGAATTTTATTAGCGTCTGGATATTTTAAATAAACTTCTAGAAAATATCCAATATTTGAATCTTTGGGAGTATTTAATATTTTGTTCATTAACCTATTTTATTTAATGCTTGATCATTTTCAGGTATTTCCACCCATTCAAATGAAGAAATTGGTAAATATTGTGTTATTATTCCTGAATATAAAGCAGTTGCATCAATATATTAAATTTTACATGGATTATTTATACACTAAATTACCATTTCATATTCTTCTTGTGTTTTTAATTCTACAAGTGATTCATCTGTATCTTTGAAAAAAGTTCTATAAACATGTTTATAGTTGAGTGCAATTATGCGTCTTTCACCTATTCCAGAACTAATTCCACCTCGAATATTATTTTTTATTATGTTGAACATGTTGATGTCTGATAATAATTCTATACTTTTATCTGGTTCAGAAATCATATTATATAATAACATATCCCAAGATAATGATGGTAGAGTTATATAATTATAAGCTTTCAATGCAAAGGTTTTTACAAACTTTTCAAAACAATCAGTGAGAATATAAAAGTAGGTAGTTAGGAGCTCCCTGTCGAAATTACCCCCCCCCCACCGGTGGGGGGGGGGTCTGCGGCAACTTTTTATTACGCAATTGCGGCAACTCACATTTTTTGCTTTCAGGGATTTTTGGTCCAAATTTTTTTTTATCAGACTATAGTGAGGGGGTCTCGATGGTCCTGGGATTTTCAATACAAAAAAAATTTTTTCAATACAAAAATCCGACTACCACTAAAAAAGCCAAAGATTATTCAGACTATAGTGAGGGGGTCTCCTTGGTCCTGGGATTTTCAATACAATTTTTTTTTTCAATACAAAAAGGTGGTCTCAATAAAAAAGCATGGATTTTTCTAGTTCAATTCAGGTGGGTCTCCTTGATCCTGAGAATTTCAATAGAAAAAGGTGGTCTCACTAAAAAAGCATGGAATTTTCACACTATAGCGAGGGGGTCTCCTTGGTCCTGAGAATTTCAATAGAAAAAGGTGGTCTACACTAAAAAACATGGTAAATTTTTCAATTAAAGTAAATTATGGGTCTAAAAATTGAACTACAGTAAATTATGGTCCTAAAAAATTAAATTACAGTAAATTATGGTCCAAATTTTTCAATTACAGTTAATTATGGTCAAAAGTTTTGAATTACAGTAAATTATGGGTCTAAAAATTGAATTACAGTAAATTATGGTTCTTAAAAATTAAATTACAGTAAATTATGGTCCAAATTTTTAAATTAAGTAATCAATGGTAAAAAATTTTAAATAAGTAAATTAAAGTAATAATTTAAAAATAAGTAATGTAATAAGTAAATTAAAGTAAGATTTTAAAATTTATTAACAAAATAATAGATGGTGTTTGAGAATTGAAATTTTTTAATGAAAATTTTTATGAATTATAAAAAATTACTTATTATTATTTTATGGAATAATTTTTTAAGTTAATTTTTAATGGAAATTTTTATGAAATATTTTTCTATGATAATTTTAGATGGAAATTTTTAAGATAATTTTTAATGAAAATTTTTATGAAATATTTTTCAAAGACAAATTTTAATAATAATTCAACAACAAACCAACAACTTAGTACCAACAACCAGTAACTTACGAACATGTATTAACAACCAGATACCTACAACTAGTTACTAACAACCAGTTACCTGATACCAAGTACCTACAACTAGATACTAACAACCAATTACCAGATACCAAGTACTTACAACTAGTTACTAACAACCTGCTACCTAGTACTTACAACTAGATACCACGTACTAACTAACTCTCAAACAACCAGATACTTACAACCAATTACCAGATACCAAGTACCTACAACTAGTTACTAACAACTAGTTACCTGATACTAAGTACCTACAACCAACAACAACCAAGTACTAAGCATTATTAACCAACTACTAAGTACCTACAACCAAAAACAACCAACCAACAACTAGCTACCACCTACCAAATACTTACAACCAACATCAACCAGGTACTAAGCATTAATTACCAACTAGTAAGTACCTACCAAGTACTAACAACCGACAACAACCAGCTAACAACAGGTACCAGATACCAAGTACTAACAACTGACAACAACCAGGTACTAAGCATTATCAACCAAGTACCTACAACCACCTACCAACTACTCACAACCACCACCAACCTGATACTAAGCATTATTAACCAACTACCAAGTACTAACAACCAACAACCAGCTAACAACTAGCTACCAGATACCAAGTACTCACAACTAGATACCAAGTACTAATCACTGTCAACTAGATACCAAGTACTAATCACTGTCAACTAGATACCAAGTACTTATAACCAGATGACCACATGAAATTATTGGTTAAATAGGTAAATTAATGTTTAATTTTTAAATTAACTAATCAATGATCTAAAATATTAAATTTAAAGTCAATTTAGGATGAAAGTTTTCTGGGATTTTCAATGTTAATTTTAGATGCAAATCTTCGTCAATTAATCAATGACCACATGAAATTATTAGTTAAATATGAAAATAAGGGTTATAATTAGTTGTTTAATATATTATGGTGTAAAATTAAGTAATAAAGGATAAATAGGTAAATTAAGGATAAGTAAATTAAAGATAAAAATTTTAAATTAAAGAAAACAATGGTTTAAATTTTAAATTAAAGCTAAATGACTAAATTAAAGTAATAATTTTTAAATAAGTAATGTAATAAGTAAATTAAACTAAGATTTTTAAATTTATTATCAAAAGATTGAATAACCACCAACTTTTTTGAGAAATGTAATTTAAATGGAAATTTTAATGGAATAATAATAATAACAATAATAATAATAATAATAATATTAATAAAAATAATAATAATAATTCAACAGTTACCAACAATCGGTTACTAAATATTTTTAACTAGGTGCTAACAAATAAGTACCAAATACTTACAACATGATACCACGTACTAACTAACTCTCAAACAATCACATACTTACAACTAACTACTTACAATCAACTAAATATTCTTTATTGTATTTTATGAATTGTATTTATTTTTTAAATTAATATTTTTTTATACAGCTTCTATAATAATTTTAATTACAATCAGTAGAAAAACCTTTTCAAAATGTCTAAATTTAACAAAAGTGATGATTTTCATCAAAAAACCACAACTCAATCACTTTAAAACACCACGTGAAATTCAAAATAATTTAAATTACAATGAAAGACTAATGAATTCTAATTTACAAAACATTCTTCTTTTAAATGATAACTACTGACTTATTATTGCAAAGTAAAAATCACATTCAATAAATACTTATTGTTGATCAGTTTTATTATATATACTCTGAGTTTATCCGACAGGATGTTTTGACCCCCTAAGGGTACAGGTCGTAGGGGTACTGGTAGTAAGGGTATTAGTCGTAAAGGTACTAGTCGTAAGGGTATTGGTAACACTCAACCCCACCTACCCATTAACTAGCTACTAAGTACTATCAACCAGCTAACAACTAGATACCATGTACTAACAACCAACAACAACCAGGTACTAAGCATTATCAACCTACAACTATATAACAACAATCAGTAAACAACACTGTACCAACTACCAAATATAAGATACCAACAATATAGTATCATCAACCAGTAACTTACGAACATGTACTAACAACCAACAATCAAGTACTAACAAATAGATCTTTAAAAGAAAATCCTCTTCACTTGCAATATTGGTAACACTCAACCACCACCTACCCATTAACTAGTTACCATGTACTAACAACTAAGTTTCAAACAACTAAATACTAAACACTTACAACCAGATACCTACAACTAGTTACTAACAACCACCATCAAAACTCATCGAGAAATTAACAACACTGTACCAACTACCAAATACAAGATACCAACAACTTAGTACCAACAATCAACTAACCACACATAAAAATAATAGCAATTAAATACAAAACATTCTTCATCGCATACACTATCTTCTTATCAAAATCTAAAAAATCAACCAACCAACTACCAACTACTAACAACCAACAACTATGTATTAACAAATTGATCTTTAAAAGTAAATACTCTTCACTTGAAAAATTGGATGAAAAAATTAATTGAACTCAAGACATCAATAACTTGGTAAAAATTGATTAAATAATTGTAAAAATTTAAATTATTCAAAATATACCAAATAATTATTATAAAAATGTAATTAATGGACAAGAAAGAATTCTAATCATTAATCATCCAGTAAATAAAAAAAAATACTGATCATTCAAGTTGAATCAACTAAGTTAATAAATTAATAAGAATTTTGAAATAAGATCTAGTAGATAATTGATTTAGATTGAATAAATTAATTGAAATAAAATTAATTTTAATTATTTTTTTTAAAAGTAATACATGTACTCAAATTGATTGACTGATTGCTCAAAATATTCAAAAAAAAACAGTATAAATTCATTACAATTATCAAAGTCAGCAATCTACAATAAAAGTAATTATCATTAAATTTCAAAAGAGACTAGAAAACTAACAAACCAGTAAATTCATTTAAATGACAATAATTGGTATATTCAAGCACATTCTCTAATAAAATCATCTAAAAAGCATCAAATTTCCCTGAAATATCTCTATCTTTTAAGATTAGTATCTTATCGATAAGTACTTGTTAAAAATCATATATTCACCTCAAACTAACAAGATTCCTTAAAATCCCTTAAATGACTATATTTCAACCCTTAATTCGTATTATTACAAATATCATCTAAAAAGCATCAAATTTCATTGAAATAACTCTATCCTTAAAGATTGATATTTTAATGATAAGTACCCTTAAAAGATCATATATTCCCCTCAGACTAATAAGATTGCTTAAAATCCCTTTAAATGACTATAATTCTAACTTTAATTCCTATTATCATACATATTTCACTATTGATAAAACCAGTTATAATTAAATTTTTATTCTAAAAATAAATCACTCTATTTGAAATTTAAAATAATTATTACTGTACAATATAACTGACTAGGTCCCATTGAAAGATTAAATTTATCCATTCAATAAAATATATTTCTTCAAATGATCATTTTTACCAATATTCAACCGATTAAAGTGAGGAAATTATTCATTACTCGATGATAAATTCAAATGGGTGAAAATAATTGGTAGAATAATTCATTAATGGATCATGAGAGGTAAATACTGAGAAGGGGCATAGATAACATGAAGGTTGATAAGAATGGAAATATAATAATTGAATTTATTTAAAATTATTTCATAAAATTCATAAATTTAATAAAAAAAAAATCTTTTAAAACAAATATTTGTGGGGATGTTTTAAGTGAATAATTAATCAAAATTGGTGGAATATAATTGATTAAATATCGGGGTGGGGGGGGGTTATAATTAATGGAAAATCGGGGGAATATAAGTGAGGAGGATATATAATTCAAACTATTTTATTACATAACAAGCCGCAACTATTTTATTACATAACAAGCCGTGACTAGTTTATTACATATTATTACTTTAATGAAGATTTTTACAACCTTCATTGTTAATTTTATCAAAGTTTAAAGAATATTTCTCTTTACATTGCTTACCACTTTAGAATTTTTATCAAAATTATGATAATTTTACTGATTCAATGAAAAAATTAGAATGAGTTAATTAATATATACTCTGAGTTTATCCGACAAAATATTCTGTCCCCCTATGGGTATTGCTCACATTCAACATGTCGCAAGGGTATTGATCGTAAAGGTATTTAATGCTTTTATTTGAATGATTATTTAGACAAATTTGATGTTTAAGGTATTGATAATTTTTAGAGTTGAGGGTTCTAGTAAATATTCAAGTAAATTTCTATCATTTTTATGAATTTTTATCATTTTTGTAAATTTCCATTATTTTTGTGAATATCTGTAATTTTTGTGGATATCTATCATTTTCGTGAATTTTTAATAATTTAATGCTAATTCTAAGATAAATTTAATTATTTTCTTGATAATTGGATGTTTTTTTTTAATTTTAAATAAAAATTATTTTCAATGAGGTTAATAATTAGAGTTTTTACAATAATCAAGTGATAGGATAAATTTTGATGAGGATATTGAATAATTTTCTAAGAATTTCATGTTGACTGATTAAAAATTTAAAGTTTTAATGGTGATAAATTTAATTGATAAATTTAATTAATTTCTTGATAATTAGTGGTATTTTATTGAATAGTTTTTAAATAAAAATTAATTTCATTGACAATTAGGTTAATAATTAAGTGATAGAATAAATTTTTGATGATAACTTTTGTAATGTATTTGACTAAATAATTTTTTTTAATAATTTTCTAAGAATATTTACTCATTGATGAACTTTAAAAAACATAAGCTAAGAAACCAGTTAAATTTATCAAGGACTTTAAATTTACTTGATAATTATTGTAGGATATACAGAAATTTAGTTTGTTGTTACTGATTGAAAATGATTGGCTGAATAGCTGAAGAATTATGATCAATCAATATATATCATCTCTAGTTAGGTATTTGATGGTAAATATTTGTAGAAAATATTGATTTTTGATCTATTAGTTAACTCTTACTACATAGCTACTAAATTATTTCAATGGAAGAATATTTGGTGTCTATAACAATTAAGTCATATTTTTGAAGTTCTCTAAGGATTTTAAGAGGATTGATATATAAAAGGAGGATATAACCTCAAGTGGGTAGAATTAAGGAATATAATCAGATAGGTTTTGAAAAGGACAGAAATATTTGCTGAGAGATCGGATAAGATGGGAAAATATGATCTTTAGAGGGGATATATTCGGTTAAATTTAATGAAGGATGGGTTAAGATGGAAATAGATCATTGTAAGGGAGATATAGTCGATTGACTTTAATGAGAGATCGGTAAAGCTGGGATATTGTCGGTGAGATTTAATGAGAGATCGGATAAGGTGGGAATATATCATTGTAAGGGGGATATAGTCGGTTAGATTTAATGAGAGATCAGATAAGGTGGGAATATATGATTTTTTAAGGGTGATGTTGGTAAAATATCAATGTTTTAAGGGAAATTGCAATTAGTCAGTTATGAATCAATAATAATGTAAAATTATATCGTTTTATTAGGTTGTGATTAATGCACAGTAAATTAATTTAGAACAATGTTTTATTAAGTAGAGATGATGATCGATTTACTTGGTTTTGACAATGAAATCTTTATAGATAATTGGGATTGATATCAACTTTAAATTATTTTTATCTTTATTTAGGCGGAGAATGACAAAAGTTTAGAAATATGGACTTAAAACATCGACTAACGAAAATTGATCTTTAATCGAAGAAATTTATCGGGTGATTTTAATTAGTAATTAAATCGGTTGAATATTGGTAAAAATGATCATTTGAAGAAATATATTTTATTGAATGGATAAATTTAATCTTTCAATGGGACCTAGTCAGTTATATTGTACAGTAATAATTATTTTAAATTTCAAATAGAGTGATTTATTTTTAGAATAAAAATTTAATTATAACTGGTTTTATCAATAGTGAAATATGTATGATAATAGGAATTAAAGTTAGAATTATAGTCATTTAAAGGGATTTTAAGCAATCTTATTAGTCTGAGGGGAATATATGATCTTTTAAGGGTACTTATCATTAAAATATCAATCTTTAAGGATAGAGTTATTTCAATGAAATTTGATGCTTTTTAGATGATATTTGTAATAATACGAATTAAGGGTTGAAATATAGTCATTTAAGGGATTTTAAGGAATCTTGTTAGTTTGAGGTGAATATATGATTTTTAACAAGTACTTATCGATAAGATACTAATCTTAAAAGATAGAGATATTTCAGGGAAATTTGATGCTTTTTAGATGATTTTATTAGAGAATGTGCTTGAATATACCAATTATTGTCATTTAAATGAATTTACTGGTTTGTTAGTTTTCTAGTCTCTTTTGAAATTTAATGATAATTACTTTTATTGTAGATTGCTGACTTTGATAATTGTAATGAATTTATACTGTTTTTTTTGAATATTTTGAGCAATCAGTCAATCAATTTGAGTACATGTATTACTTTTAAAAAAAATAATTAAAATTAATTTTATTTCAATTAATTTATTCAATCTAAATCAATTATCTACTAGATCTTATTTCAAAATTCTTATTAATTTATTAACTTAGTTGATTCAACTTGAATGATCAGTATTTTTTTTTATTTACTGGATGATTAATGATTAGAATTCTTTCTTGTCCATTAATTACATTTTTATAATAATTATTTGGTATATTTTGAATAATTTAAATTTTTACAATTATTTAATCAATTTTTACCAAGTTATTGATGTCTTGAGTTCAATTAATTTTTTCATCCAATTTTTCAAGTGAAGAGTATTTACTTTTAAAGATCAATTTGTTAATACATAGTTGTTGGTTGTTAGTAGTTGGTAGTTGGTTGGTTGATTTTTTAGATTTTGATAAGAAGATAGTGTATGCGATGAAGAATGTTTTGTATTTAATTGCTATTATTTTTATGTGTGGTTAGTTGATTGTTGGTACTAAGTTGTTGGTATCTTGTATTTGGTAGTTGGTACAGTGTTGTTAATTTCTCGATGAGTTTTGATGGTGGTTGTTAGTAACTAGTTGTAGGTATCTGGTTGTAAGTGTTTAGTATTTAGTTGTTTGAAACTTAGTTGTTAGTACATGGTAACTAGTTAATGGGTAGGTGGTGGTTGAGTGTTACCAATATTGCAAGTGAAGAGGATTTTCTTTTAAAGATCTATTTGTTAGTACTTGATTGTTGGTTGTTAGTACATGTTCGTAAGTTACTGGTTGATGATACTATATTGTTGGTATCTTATATTTGGTAGTTGGTACAGTGTTGTTTACTGATTGTTGTTATATAGTTGTAGGTTGATAATGCTTAGTACCTGGTTGTTGTTGGTTGTTAGTACATGGTATCTAGTTGTTAGCTGGTTGATAGTACTTAGTAGCTAGTTAATGGGTAGGTGGGGTTGAGTGTTACCAATACCCTTACGACTAGTACCTTTACGACTAATACCCTTACTACCAGTACCCCTACGACCTGTACCCTTAGGGGGTCAAAACATCCTGTCGGATAAACTCAGAGTATATATAATAAAACTGATCAACAATAAGTATTTATTGAATGTGATTTTTACTTTGCAATAATAAGTCAGTAGTTATCATTTAAAAGAAGAATGTTTTGTAAATTAGAATTCATTAGTCTTTCATTGTAATTTAAATTATTTTGAATTTCACGTGGTGTTTTAAAGTGATTGAGTTGTGGTTTTTTGATGAAAATCATCACTTTTGTTAAATTTAGACATTTTGAAAAGGTTTTTCTACTGATTGTAATTAAAATTATTATAGAAGCTGTATAAAAAAATATTAATTTAAAAAATAAATACAATTCATAAAATACAATAAAGAATATTTAGTTGATTGTAAGTAGTTAGTTGTAAGTATGTGATTGTTTGAGAGTTAGTTAGTACGTGGTATCATGTTGTAAGTATTTGGTACTTATTTGTTAGCACCTAGTTAAAAATATTTAGTAACCGATTGTTGGTAACTGTTGAATTATTATTATTATTTTTATTAATATTATTATTATTATTATTATTGTTATTATTATTATTCCATTAAAATTTCCATTTAAATTACATTTCTCAAAAAAGTTGGTGGTTATTCAATCTTTTGATAATAAATTTAAAAATCTTAGTTTAATTTACTTATTACATTACTTATTTAAAAATTATTACTTTAATTTAGTCATTTAGCTTTAATTTAAAATTTAAACCATTGTTTTCTTTAATTTAAAATTTTTATCTTTAATTTACTTATCCTTAATTTACCTATTTATCCTTTATTACTTAATTTTACACCATAATATATTAAACAACTAATTATAACCCTTATTTTCATATTTAACTAATAATTTCATGTGGTCATTGATTAATTGACGAAGATTTGCATCTAAAATTAACATTGAAAATCCCAGAAAACTTTCATCCTAAATTGACTTTAAATTTAATATTTTAGATCATTGATTAGTTAATTTAAAAATTAAACATTAATTTACCTATTTAACCAATAATTTCATGTGGTCATCTGGTTATAAGTACTTGGTATCTAGTTGACAGTGATTAGTACTTGGTATCTAGTTGACAGTGATTAGTACTTGGTATCTAGTTGTGAGTACTTGGTATCTGGTAGCTAGTTGTTAGCTGGTTGTTGGTTGTTAGTACTTGGTAGTTGGTTAATAATGCTTAGTATCAGGTTGGTGGTGGTTGTGAGTAGTTGGTAGGTGGTTGTAGGTACTTGGTTGATAATGCTTAGTACCTGGTTGTTTTTGGTTGTTAGTACTTAGTAGTTGGTTGATAATGATTAGTGCCTGGTTGTTGTCAGTTGTTAGTACTTGGTATCTGGTACCTGTTGTTAGCTGGTTGTTGTCGGTTGTTAGTACTTGGTAGGTACTTACTAGTTGGTAATTAATGCTTAGTACCTGGTTGATGTTGGTTGTAAGTATTTGGTAGGTGGTAGCTAGTTGTTGGTTGGTTGTTTTTGGTTGTAGGTACTTAGTAGTTGGTTAATAATGCTTAGTACTTGGTTGTTGTTGGTTGTAGGTACTTAGTATCAGGTAACTAGTTGTTAGTAACTAGTTGTAGGTACTTGGTATCTGGTAATTGGTTGTAAGTATCTGGTTGTTTGAGAGTTAGTTAGTACGTGGTATCTAGTTGTAAGTACTAGGTAGCAGGTTGTTAGTAACTAGTTGTAAGTACTTGGTATCTGGTAATTGGTTGTTAGTATCTAGTTGTAGGTACTTGGTATCAGGTAACTGGTTGTTAGTAACTAGTTGTAGGTATCTGGTTGTTAATACATGTTCGTAAGTTACTGGTTGTTGGTACTAAGTTGTTGGTTTGTTGTTGAATTATTATTAAAATTTGTCTTTGAAAAATATTTCATAAAAATTTCATTAAAAATTATCATAGAAAAATATTTCATAAAAATTTCCATTAAAAATTAACTTAAAAAATTATTCCATAAAATAATAATAAGTAATTTTTTATAATTCATAAAAATTTTCATTAAAAAATTTCAATTCTCAAACACCTTCTATTATTTTGTTAATAAATTTTAAAATCTTACTTTAATTTACTTATTACATTACTTAATTTAAAAATTATTACTTTAATTTACTTATTTAAATTTTTTACCATTGATTACTTAATTTAAAAATTTGGACCATAATTTACTGTAATTTAATTTTTAAGAACCATAATTTATTGTAATTCAATTTTTAGACCCATAATTTACTGTAATTCAAAAATTTTGACCATAATTAACTGTAATTGAAAAATTTGGACCATAATTTACTGTAATTTAATTTTTTAGGACCATAATTTACTGTAATTCAATTTTTAGACCCAACATTTACTTTAATTGAAAAATTTGGACCATTATTTACTGTAATTGAAATATTTACCACGTTTTTTAGTGTAGACCACCTTTTTTATTGAAATTCCCAGGACCATTGAGACCCCCTCACTATAGTGTGAAAATTCCATGCTTTTTTAGTGGTAGTCGGATTTTTGTATTGAAATTCTCAGGACCAAGGAGACCCACCTGAATTGACCTAGAAAAATCCATGCTTTTTTATTGAGACCACCTTTTTGTATTGAAAAAAAAAATTGCGTAAAAATAAAAATTTGCTGCAAAAAAAAAAGTTGCCGCAAAAAAAAAGTTGCGGCAGGGAGCTCCTAACTACCTACTTATAAACGTCTAGACTTAAATACGCATCTGTATATTCTCCTATAGTTTGACAATTAAATAATTGCCACATTTTGTATGTAAATAAATTCTTAAACTTTTATATTATTAATTATTTATTTTATTTATTATTTTTTTATTTACGAGTTGGCAGATTTTTCAAATGGGTTATTTCTCTCTTAACTGTGTTGGTTCATCCATTTTATTATACGTGTTTTATTTATTCTCAATGTGTTGTGTGCTTTACTTTGTATTATTTGGTGTATAATCAAAGATTTTAATTCAACTTAGTGCGGTTTTCCTGCATTTAAACAAGCTCTCAGGTTTTGACTCTAGCCGAACAAAAACAATAACAACGTTAAAAGATATTAGATTAAATGTGACTGAGTGCCTTCCAATTATAAGAATGTAATTTAAAATTGAAATATTAAAAAACAATTCTAAAAATTTCAAATTTTCAAATTTATAAATTTTAAGGATTTGAAGGCAAAAAAAATTCAACGTATTTTCAAAAATGGGAAATTTAAAATCTCAGCGTCAAACATTTTAATTATTAAACCAAATGCGATTATTTAAAGAATTTTTCAGTAAACTGTAAGTTATTTTTTCATTTAGGATTAAAAAAAAATCCCGGGATTCCGAACCCTAGTTTTGAGAATTTTAATAAATAAATTATAAAATAAAATTGTTTAAAAGTTTAAATAACTTTATATTATTTTCCATAATTACTTATAACTGGATAAAAGACAAAGAAAAGATTAAACGAAACAAAAGAAATTACTTATAAAATTTGAAAAATTAATTTTTATTTTAAATTAAAAAACAAGTCAATAAAAATACAGAAAATTATCAAGAAATAAAATAAATTTATCTTAGAATTAACATTAAAACCTTAAATTTTTAAATAGTTTTAGTTAAAGGGTCATCTCCACAAATATTGTTTGTATAATTTTCATTATTACTTTGTACATGTCTATTTCCCATTACAGAACTTATTCCTACTCCAATAATATTTTGAATCAAGAGAAACATGTTGAAGTCTGTTAATAAATCGAATTCAACTCCAGAAGTATGCAATTCCAAATCCCAAAACATATTTGGTAATGAAATATATTAACACGTGTTTAATTAAAATTCTTTTATAAAACTCTTAAAAGAATCTATCGAAATATAAACATCTAATTTTAAATAGAAATCGATATAATCTCTTAGATTCTTACATTTGAAAGTTTCCAAACGGTCTTTGCTCTTTCATATTCTTCAAGACTTATATCCGACATATTGAGTATTGAATGGAATTTATCTATTGATGGTAATTCTCGCATGTTATATTTATTCTTTGAATCTATAAAGTCATATGGATAAACATGTCTTGTAGTCTTGTTCCTTAATATTATATTTCTTCAAAACATTATTTATTGTATGGTCAAAGTTTTTCAGGTTCTTAAATATTCCATATAAACTTGATGTAATAAAATTCAATGAATCAATAAATTTTAAACATTCATATGTAGGAACATAAAACTAATTCGTACAAAATATATTTATAGAAATCGACTCCAAATTGATCGATCATAGAGATGTCTGCTTCGGCACTCAAGGCTTCATTGAAATCTTTGATAACCGATTTTGGGATTGTACCAAAATTGTTAATGAGTTCAGCTTTTGTCATACCGACTCCAGAATTGTACAATATCAAAGGATTTGAATCTTTATCTGGAATAACTTTAATCACTTACTCCTCTTGGCTATCCATGACTGATTGGTCCGTCGAGCTTCTGATAACGGACTTAATTTAATTATTAAATTGATATATTTATTAATTGACAAGTCACGGACACTACACCATATTCAAAACATTTATATTTTTCTTTTGTTTCCTTAATACCTTAACAGTATTCTGTGCTAGCTTATAAAAAGTTGAAAAATTTTATTGTCTTTGTCTCAATGACTTTGACTTCTTATGACTAATTTATTAACTTATTGATGCTGTTCCGGAATAAACAAAATTTGATGAAAAACGAAGAGTAGTCATTTTTGGATGATTCATAAATATGTGAGATTACGATAGACTCAATTCAACTTACTCTAGTTTTTTAGAACAAATCATCATGGACGTAATTTCTGTGAAAGGAAGATCAATGTACCTAGCATTGACGGATCGATTCTGTAAATCATTAGGTGTGAATGCAATTGCAAAACAAGAAGAAGGAACATTTTTCAAGAAAAAATAGATGAATAAAAGAAATTCTTAACTTTGAAATGAATTTCCTAAGAGAAATATGAAGGTTTCCACTTGAATTTTTATTCTTGCAAATGACATATATTTTGTGCACAATTTGAATTTTCATATAATTTTTGATGAATATGTTTTCATTGCAACTTAGAATTTAATCTAATTAATGTATTGCAGATGTATTTTCATCAAATTTTATATAATGCTTATTTACAAAGCCTAATCCGCGCATATCACACCCTCAAAGAAATTATAAATTGCCATATCTTTTATCAATTCAATTAGATGCTATAAAGTCATGAACGTTCCAAAAAATACATTTAATCTCTAAAACATTTAAAGTTTACAATCTGTTATGATTTTGTTCTAAACTGTTGAATGATCATAATTTTAGTTGAATCATCATGTAATCGAAAAGTGAATAACAATTAGGTTCATCTAATATACCTTGAACGAAAGAATAATCTGCATCAGTAACGCCATCCAAAATTGGTGGTTATTGGGGAGTTCTCTAAAACACTTCAAGACTAGTTGAAAAATCGTAATGAAATATCTATTTACTATTAACAATTACTCTTTAAAATTCGGAACTAGTTAATAGTAATGTGTTAAAGTATTTACTTGTTTAGAGTCATTAATAAATTGACATGAATCAATAAATTTTATTCTTACTCCATCAATTCTTACAAGCAAACTTAAAGTTTTTCGCTAGTTATAAGAATAAGAATAGTTAAATGAATAAGCAATTTATTAAAAATCTTAAAGATCTATGTTTGAGAAAATCTGTGTGTGATGTTGAGGTGTGTGAGTCTGATGAATTAAAAGCTGCGTGTGATTTTGTTGAGGGTTGTGAACCTGATGAGTTAAATAAATTAAATAGTGTGAGCAATAATGATGAACCTAAATTTGTGCTAGTATTGCCGTACTCAGAAGGTTTTACGGATCCTAAAGGGAAGATATGAAAGCAATTAGAGAATTTAAACAATAGGATAGTGTCAACTTCATGGAAAATATGCAATATTAATTATTCTACAACTCCGGTCGAATTATATTCCGATCTCGTTTATCAGTTTACATGTAATGGGTGTAATGTCATATACATTGGAGAGACTTCCCGTTATTTCTGTATTCGAGCTCGAGAACATTATAGACCGAAGGCTCTGACCAATATTAATGAGCACAATATGGCCTGTAAGAGTAAAATAGATATTTCTGATTTTAAAATTTTATTAAAAAATTTGATAATTATTGGGAACGTGTAATTTGTGAAGTGTTATTGATAAAGTCATTGATTCCGAAAATTAATATATAGAATGCAGTTAAAAATTGTGTTTTGAATGTTTTTAAATAATTATTTTATTGTATATTGTATGTATTGAATTGTTGTTTTTTAAATGAATTAATAAAAATATTTTTTAAATTATTAAATTATATGCTAAATTTCTTTAAAAAATAATATATTATTTTAATTATAATTTTTAAAATAGAATGAAATGATTTTATTAAATAAAAAAAAATTATAAGAATATAATTATTACTTAAAAATTAAATTAAATTTAAATTTGAGAATATGATGAAGATCATATTCTCTTAAATTATGAAAAACAACTGGTAAGGCAGGTCTACAGTTATGCTTTTTTACTGGATCAACTAATTTCAAAATCACAAGTGATCATTTTATTAATCCAAAGTATTTATTATAATCAAGATAATTTCATATCTCGTGATTTATAAACAAATTATGAACGAGTAATTTATTTCCATTTAATTTAATTTTTAAATATAATTACTATCAACCCAGTGCTAATCTCGTTAGTAGACTAGTTTCGAGCTTTTGTCTTTCATCAGTACTATGTAGGAGACGTGAATATTTCTCTAGTTTTCACATCTTCCATTGATAAATCTTAAAAAATCTCAAAGAATGTTCTCATAGAAAATGATTTCCTCATTGAAATATATATAATGCCTTAAGTATTAATTGAGAGTTACTGAAAGTTATTAATAAGAGAAAATTAAAATATAGGTGTCTAATTTATATTATTTATAATTTTAAACATTTTAAAGATTGTATAATTCAAAAATCTGATTGAAACATCCTTTTAAAGAGGAAAATAAAATGATTTTTATGATTTTTGGGTATGATTGGCAATCCCGAGATTTCAGGATTGCATTTATGTAGTCCTGAGATCCCGGGATTAGGCTCTTGATTTTTAAATACCTGTTCTTTTAATATATTAACATATTATTTTAACAAAATTAATAAAATGACATTCAAAAATAGATTTATAAATATTTATGGACGCAAAGTAGGTAGACCTGTCGTTGAGCCACTTCCAATTTATAAACTTTCGATTTATAAGAATTTCGAAGTTTAAAATTTATAAAGTATTTTCTATGTGACAAAATTCAAATCTCAACTGAAAAAATTTTAATTTGAAAATATTCAACCATAATAAAATTGTTTTAAGAATTTTTCAGTAAACTGTAAGCTATTTTTTCTTTTAGGCTTATAAAGTAAGATCCCGGGATTCCGAACCCTAGCTTTAAGTATTTTAATAAATAAATTATGAAATAAAATTGTTTAAAAATTTAAATAAACAAGTCCAATATTAATAATATTAATATTCATAAAGACTGTATGAAAGAATTAAGAATGTCTGATTTTAAAATCTTATCAAAAAATTAGACAATTGTTTTGAGCTTGTGATATGTGAAACATTAGTGATAAGAATCTTTTATCCGAATATCAATGTGCAAAATACGTTTAATACGTGTGTGTTGAATGTTTTTAATTAAGTTTTTTGTGTATTGATGTATATTGAATAATATTTTTTTAAAGAATTGTTTAAAAATGAAAAAATAGTGTTTGTTTTCAAATAATTATTTAAAAAATTTAATAATTTTAAAGTAATGTCTTGAAAATTATTTTTTATTAGTTTTTTGAAAATAATTATTTAAAATTGCTATTTATAATTTAAATATTTATAGATTTAATAATTTGTTAACAAATTCTCACAATTATATAGTTATTCATCCGTCGTGAATGTAGGTAACCTGACGATGCTACTGATGCTAACGAAATATATAGTGAAAAGATGTACGAATGGCGATTTTTATTATTAAAGTCTTCACTAGCTTTCACTATCTTTTTAATTTCCTTTAATATTTTTAAAAATAATTAACCAATGAAATCATTAGAAAATATTTAATAAAAATAAATATTTCTATGAATACTTAAAGAATAAATAATAAATAAAATTTAATACGATGATAAACTCGACAAATAATTCAAACCAGTTATTAGGATCCGATCAAGTGGAAAACAACAAGAAAGAAATCAGAACATCTAAAAATAAAATGATTCCAATTTCTATAAAATTGGAAGCAATTAAAATGTATAAAGAAGGCAAATCCATTCAAGAGATCGCATCAATTTATAATGTAAGTATACACGCTGTTTATTATTGGATTAAAAATAAAAATTATTACACAAATTTAACTGACATTTCTATGCCGAAAATCAAATATACAAACATGGAAAAGTTAAACGCTGTTAAAATGTATGAAGATGGAAAATCTTTAGAAGAAATTCTTTCAATTTACAATATTGGTTTGTCTACTTTTTATGTATGGATAGAGAAAAAAAACTATTATGAAAAGTATTCCAATCATTCCAAACTACGTAATAAATATACATCTGAAGATAAGTGTAAAGCTATTAAAATGTATGACGAAGGCAAATCCAAGCAAGAGATCGCATCAATTTATAATGTAACTATACAAGCTGTTCATAATTGGATTAAAAATAAAAATTATTACAAAACTTTAACTAACACTTCTTTGCCGAAAATCAAATATACAAACAAGGAAAAGTTAAACGCTGTTAAAATGTATGAAGATGGAAAATCTTTAGAAGAAATTCTTTCAATTTACAATATTACTTTGTCCACTTTTCATGTATGGATAGAGAGGCAAAATTATTTTGAAAAGTATTCTAATCATTT
The DNA here is from genome assembly GCA_959609185.1 of Schmidtea polychroa. Taxonomy (NCBI): domain Eukaryota; kingdom Metazoa; phylum Platyhelminthes; order Tricladida; family Dugesiidae; genus Schmidtea; species Schmidtea polychroa. The sequence continues at coordinate 39,894 of CAUHTR010002486.1, forward strand.
CGAACCACGTAATAAATATACACCTGAAGAGAAGTGTAAAGCAATTGAAATGTATGACGAAGGTAAATCAATCGAAGAAATAGCAACAATGTATAAAATATACAAAAGTTCTTTTCATAATTGGCTCATAAATAGAGACCATTTACAAAAGTTAATAAATTCACCATCAACCCGTCCTCAGCACACTTTTGAACAGAAAGAACAAGCCATAGAAATGTATCATAATGAGGTTCCAACTTGTGAGATTGCAAAAAGATTTAATGTCAGTACAGAAATCATTTATAACTGGATAAAAGACAAAGAAAAGATTAAACGGAAGAAAAAAGATTTACTTATGAAACTTGAAGCTATTGAAAGATATGAAAACGGCGAATCAGTTGACCAAATCGCATCTTCTTACAATGTAAATGAAAGTCAAATTTCTCATTGGATACAAATTAAAGAGAAATTATTAGAAACTTTGAATGCGAAAGAATCAATAAATAAGAAAGCCTTTTCAAACAGTGAGAAGCTAGAAGCAATACAAAGATACGAAAACGGTGAAAGCATTTCTGATATTGCTTCTAGTATTAACACTACAAGAAGTATATTTGAATATTGGATACGGAATAAAGAAAAACTATTAGCTTCAATAAATGATAGAGAAAATAATATTTCTACAAATTTAGAATCAACAAATAAAACAACAGAAAAAAATAATAATTTGAATTTAGTGAAAATCGAAAAATCAAAATTGAGACTGAAACGGAAATTAGAAAATAAAAACGATGATAACATGGCAAAGCATTTGAAACTTGAATTAAATTAATTATTTTATTTATTAAAAATATATAAAAAAATATCATTTATTACCATTTTATATTGATTATGTACTTTTTATGTATAAAAGTTTTATTAATATAATTTAATTTCTATAATTCTTATAATTAATTCATATAATTGTACAATATTCTTGAGTTTAATTCGATTTATTAACAGACTTTAACATGTTTCTCTTGATTCAAAATAATATTGGAGTAGGAATAAGTTCTCTAATGGGAAATAGACATGTAGAAGTTAATAATGAAAATTGTATAAACAATATTTGTGGAGATGACCCTTTTTCTAAAATAAATAATGAAGATTAATATGATAAAAATAATTGCAAGTCTACATGAAAATCAGAATTTTTGTATATAGATGCTACTGCTGGTATAATGACTCAATATCTTCCATATGCAGATTTTATATGCACTGAACGTAATGAGTAACTTGTAGATAAATATTAAAATCACCTGATGATTCAGATGTAGGATTTAAGTTATCCTGATTCAATAAAGAAAATATCGATATACAACATCGAAACGGCAACATAAATCAATACCCCATACTTAAGGTTTATATAATTGGAATGTGATCAAAATGATAAGAATTACCTTCATTTTTTGCGTTCTCAAACATGTATTATATTGAACTAGGACTCATTTTAAAGGTTTAAAGCCTTTTGATTTGCCCGCACAAGGAATATTATTATTATTATTAATTAATTTATTAATTTTATTATTATTATTATTATTTAGACAACGAAACATAATCTTTTACATAAAATTTTATTAAACAATGAAATAATTTACAATTTACAATGGTATTGATGTACTCATATTTGCTGACATATTGTTTGAAATTTTCGAATATTCTCTTGATACTTTTATTGTTCGAATTTCACTAATTATTATTTCAAATTTTCTTAACAAATGATCATGTTTCTTTTTAATAATTTCCATATCCTTTTTATTTTCAATAATTGATTTTTTGAATTGATCGATATCATTGTATAATTTAAGTGTTAAAGATTGTATATATTTAAATGATAGCTCATGCCCGGTCTCTAAATTCTCCAATATTTCGGATATCCCTTTTTACGGAGAATTTAACCAATTAGGTTTGCCTATAATATATAAAATATCCAACAACTTGGCGGTATTTGGACAAACACATATTGATTTATTCGAATGCTCTACGACTAGAAATAAAGTTTGCAAGAGCCATTACTGAACCGGTGCATGTTATAATACATGGAATATTCGAAAATGAAGTTCTCCAAATAGAACCTTGCTGGTTTAAATTTATAAAGAAATTAGGTTAAAGTTGTCATGAAGTAAGTTTTCATATTTTTAAATTAAAATTATTTGTTTTCTTTCCTTTCTGACTGATCGAATGATTGTCATTTTATATTACACTTATAGACTGGATAAAGTGATATTTTTTTGCTATTTTTGTCTTTTTTCGGTGATTTGTGTTACTTTTATTTGTTTTAAAATATTTTTCGTGTAAAACTGCTTTCTTATCTTAATTTTGTTCAATTTATTTTTATTTTTACTTTTGATTTACTTGGTTTTATAATTAATTTTAAATAATCTTGATGCGTTTTAATTGTCGTGTTGAGTAGTCTCAGTTAACAATTATTTAGAATCGGATTTTGTATTGAAAATCCCAGGATCAATCGAGACCCCTTCACTTTAGTCAGAAAAATCCTGGCTTTTTTTCTATTGAAAATCCCAGAAAAAATAAGTGTAGTCCTCTAAAGCAGTTACGCAACCGTTTGAGCAAAAACATTTACACCGGATGGTCGCGCTACGATGGGCTACTAACTACCTATTGGTGTTATAATTAATTTTAAATAATCTTGATGCGTTTTAATTGTTGTGTGAGGTCGTCTCAGTTGACAATTTACTATTATTTACTTATTAATAATTAAAACAACGGAAAAGAAAAAGGAAATTGTCATATTTCTGTGCTTAACTCTACAATCCTCAACTACCAAACAAGGGTTATGGTTAATAATGTAATAGAATACCAATATGATTATTTTAGTCCCAGAAAACTCTATTTACAAAAGCACTGTTTGAAGAATCATGTCACACTAGAGTTAAAAAGCTGTTCTCATAAATGGTAAAATATTGATTTGTCAAAAACTGATGGAAACCTTACAAGTTTGCTTATATTAGTGTGATACTTGTGCTAAATTCTAAGCGAAGCTCAAATATTTATGGACTTAGTTTAATGTGGAAGGAAGATCAATGTACGTAGCATTGACGGATCGATTCTGTAAACCATTAGGGTTTGTCTGCCATTGCGAAACAAGAAGAAGGAACAATTTACAAGAAAATACACATGGATTTTCACATTTGATAATTCGTAATTTCAAAAAGAATATTTTAAGAGATAAACGGAAGAAAATTGGTATCAAATACTAAATGAAACAAAGAAGTAATGCCATATCAGATAATATTAAAGAAGGAAAAAGAAAGAAAGAATTATGTCAATTATTTAAATAATTAGTTTGTTTAAATATTCCTCTCATCATTTTTATATTAAATATAATATATGGGAATAAAATGTTTTAAAGAAGAATAAAACTGAAGAAATAAATATTTAAATATTTTCCTTCCAAAGTGAATGGAAAGAGAATAATGTACAATTATATGAATAATACAATTATGAATTATACAATTATATGAATTAATTATAGGAATAATAGAAATTAAATTATATTGTACAATTATATAAAAATATGATAAAAAATATTTATGAAACATTTATAAAAAAAACTTTAATAGATAAAAAATACATAATCAATATAAAATGCTAATAAATGTTAAATTAAATAATAAATATCAGAAATGATTTTACCGTTTTCATATCTTTTTATTGCTTTTAGCTTCTCACTGTTTTAAAAATTTTCTTATTTATTGATTCTTTTGCATTCAAAGTTTCTAATAATTTCGCTTTAATTTGTATCCAATGAGAAATTTGACATTCATTTACATTGTAAGTAAACGCAATTTGGTCAACTGATTCGCCACTTTCATATTTTTCAATAGATTCAAGTTTCATAAGTAAATCTTTTTTTGTTCCGTTTAAACTTTTTTTAATTGAAACCTTATTATGATACATCTTTATGGCGTGTTCTTTCTGTCCAAAGGTGTGCTGGTGACATGTTGATGGTGAATTAATTAACTTTCCGAAATGGTCTCTATTAGCCAAATATTAAAAGTAATTTTGTATATTTTATACATTGTTGCTATTTCTTCGATTGATTTACCTTCGTCATAAGTACAAGGAAGTGTCTTCCATGACTCATCGTTTTTTGTCATTTTTTTGCACTACGTCCTCCCGATGACTCAGCGCAAAACAAAGACATATGACTCATCGATGACTCGTCCATAGCAACCGTGGTAACTAGGTCAAGGTCATATGACTCGTCCATAGCAACAGTGGTCCCCATGGTAACTAGGTCAAGGACAAATGACTCACCCATAGCAACGGTGGTAACCAGGTCAATGTCATTTTTAGTAACAAGGTCACGTGACGCCATCAAGGTCATTAAAGTACGTATGACTCATCATTTTTAAACAAAAACGATGACTTATCATTAAAGTACACATGACTCATCATTAAAGTACATATGACTAATCATTTTTTAAACAAAGTCGATTATTCATCATTTTTTTTAAACAAGGACATGTAAACAAAGACTGTCAAACAAAGACATTTAAACAAAAACATGTAAACAAATATTTAAACAAATACATTTAAACAAATATTTAAATAAATACATTTAAACAAAGATATAGACTCATCGATGACTAATTGTTTAATTGGGGGTTACTTTTTATTTATTTATTTTTGCACTAGCCCCCCTCCTCAATGTATGACTCATCGATGACTTTTTAGAACAAAGACTCATCACACGACGCTACTTTTTAGACTTCTTTGTTGGTAAACCAAAACTTATTATATAAGTCGCTACAGAATAATAATAATAATAATAATAATAATAATAATAATAATAATAATAATAATAATAATAATACTAATAAAAACATACCCATTTCTTCATAAAAAAAATTCATAAAATTGATTTCATAAAATATGTTTCATTAAAAAAAAATTAATAATAAAAAATTTAATTATAAAAAATTTAAATCATAAAAAGTAATAATTACCTCATTTGAAAAATATATACAAAGCATAGATAACATCTAACCAATCAGAATTGGATATTATCGATTCTTTGTTCTCTGAATTTGACTCATCGATGAGTCATTGTTACTAAGTGAGTAATTCCTACTCACATAAAGACATGCAATACAAGTGCATGAAATGTCTTTATGTAAGTACTAATAATAATAATAATAATAATAATAATAATAATAATAATAATAATAATAATAATAATAATAATAATAATAATAATAATAATAATAATAATAATAATAATAATAATAATAATAATAATAATAATAATAATAATAATAATAATAATAATAATAATAATAATAATAATAATAATAATAATAATAATAATAATAATAATAATAATAATAATAATAATAATAATAATAATAGAGTTTTAATGTATGATTAACAAAGATATGTGTAAATACAAGTCCATAAATAAGCACTAAAGAATTTTAAGAATATAATTCCATATTGCAATATTGAAAAAACAAAGTTCCAAGAATTTGAATATTAAGAATTGAGTATTTTGATAAATAAATTATAAAAATAAAATTGTTAAAAAATTTAAATAAATTTATTTTAATTCCCATTATTATTTTTTAAAAAAATTAACCAATGAAATTATTAGAAAATATTTAATAAATATAAAAATTTCTATGACTATTTATAGAATTAATAATAAATTAAAAATAAATACGATGATAAACTCGACAGATGATTCAAATCAGTTTTTTGGATGCGATCAAGTGGAAAACAGCAGAAAAAAAATCAGAACATCTAAGAATAAAATAATTCCAATTCATGTAAAATTGGAAGCAATCAAAATGTATGAAGAAGGCAAATCCATTCAAGACATCGCATCAATTTATAATGTAACTATACAAGCTGTTCATTATTGGATTAAAAATAAAAATTATTACAAAAATTTAAGTGACATTTCTTTGCCGAAAATCAAATATACAAACATGGAAAAGTTAAACGCTGTTAAAATGTATGAAGATGGAAAATCTTTAGAAGAAATTCTTTCAATTTACAATATTACTTTGTCCACTTTTCATGTATGGATAGAGAGGCAAAATTATTTTGAAAAGTACTCTAATCATTCTAAACCACGTAATAAATATACACCTGAAGATAAGTGTAAAGCTATTGAAATGTATGACGAAGGTAAATCAATCGAAGAAATAGCAACGATATATAAAATATACAAATGTTCTTTTATTACATGGCTCACAAATAGAGACCATTTACAAAAGTTAATAAATTCACCATCAACCCGTCCTCAGCACACTTTTGAACAGAAAGAACAAGCCATAGAAATGTACCATAATAAGGTTCCAACTTTGGAGATTGCAAAAAGATTTAACGCCAGTACAACAGACATTTATAACTGGATAAAAGACAAAGAAAAGATTAAACGGAAGAAAAAAGATTTACTTATAAAACTTGAAGCTATTAAAAAATATGAAAGCGGCGAATCAGTTGACCAAATCGCGTCTACTTACAATGTAAATGAAAGTCAAATTTCTGATTGGATACAAATCAAAGCGAAATTATTAGAAACTTTGAATGCGAAAGAAGCAATAAATAAGAAAATCTTTTCAAACAGTGAGAAGCTAGAAGCAATAAAAAGATATGAAAACGGTGAAAGCATTTCTGATATTGCTTCTAGTTTTAACATTACAAGAAGTACATTTGAATATTGGATACGGACAAAAGAAAAATTATTAGCTTCAATAAATGATAGAGAAAATAATATTTCTACAAATTTAGAATCAACAAGTAAAACAACAGAAAAAAATAATAATTTGAATTCAGTGAAAATCGAAAAATCAAAATTGAGACTGAAACGAAAATTAGAAAATAAAAACGATGATAACGTGGCAAAGCATATTGAAACTTGAATTAAATTAATTATTTTATTCTTTAAAAATATATAAAAAAATTATCAATTATTAGCATTTTATATTTATTATGTACTCTTTATGTATAAAAGTTTCATTTTATATTTTTATTTCTATAATTCTTATAATCATATAATTCATATAATTGTACAATATTCTGGAGTTGACTTAACAGACTTCAACATGTATGGAGTAGGAATAAGTTCTGTAACGGGAAATAGACATGTAGAAGTTACTAATGAAAGCATTTGAAACTTGAGTTAAATTAATTATTTTATTTATTAAAAATGTATAAAATAATTATCAATTATTAGCATTTTATATTGTTTATGTATTTTTCAATTATAAGTTTCTTTTTATAAATGTTTTATAAATATAATTTAATTTCTATAATTCTTATAATAATTTCATATTAATTGTATAATAACAAGAAAATACATATGGATAAGAGAAATTCGTAACTTTGAAAAGAATTCTTAAGAGAACAGCATCAATAAGTTAGGTATTAGTCATAAGTAAGTCAAAGTCATTGAGACAGGAGTCCAAAAATAATAATAAGTATAATAAGAATAATGAGAATAATAAGAATAATAAAATGATAATTTAAGCCTTTTGCTGCAAATAATGTATTTAATGAAAGAATTTTCGACTATACGATAGTCAATCAAAGACTATCGTATAGTTGAAAATTCTTTCATTAAATACATTATTTGCAGCAAAAGGCTTAAATTATCATTTTATTGTTTTAAATAATAAATGCTGCTACCAAGCAATCATCATTTTATACTAATAATAAGAATAATAATAAGAATAAGTCCAAAAGAGCGAATAACAATTTTATTCTCCTCCAAAGGGGCACGTGGATCAGTTTTGAATAATAACCGTTTGTCCATTTGAATATCATATAATGCCATCATTGAACAACCTATTATGTCACAAGGCATTGCGTATCCAATTTTAGATTTAAATCGAGCTGCTTCCACTCGTGCACGACATACTTGAGATCGACAATCAGGGATCATACCAATCATAACACCTCCAGTACTTTCAGTAATAATAATAAGAATAATAAGAAAGCATTTGAAACTTGAATTAAATTAATTATTTTATTTATTAAAAATGTATAAAAAAATTATCAATTATTAGCATTTTATATTGATTATGTATTTTTCATGTATAAAAGTTTCTTTTTATAAATGTTTTATAAATATAATTTAATTTCTATAATTCTTATAATAATTTCATATTAATTGTATAATAACAAGAAAATTCATATGGATAAGAGAAATTCGTAACTTTGTAAAGAATTCTTAAGAGAACAGCATCAATAAGTTAGGTATTAGTCATAAGTAAGTCAAAGTCATTGAGACAGGAGATCTTTCTGAGTCAAAAATAACTTTTTTAACTTCTTTGAAACTAGCAGAAAATGAAAAGAATACAGTTAAAGTTTCAAGTAAACAAAAGAAAAATATTTTTTTTGAATATAATGCCCTGACTTGCTAATTAATAAATATATCAATTTAATTATTAAATTTAAAATAGATTATTAAATTAATTAAATTATAATGATTGTTTAAATATAGAAAAAATTTAAGATTCATATTACTTTCGAACATCGCCACCGTTATTTCTTATTAAAATCTAATAAACAAATGTCAATTATTCAAGAAGCTGAAACCAATGTTTTCCAATTCAAGATCTCTCAGTTGATGAGAGATAGTCAAACATTCTATTCAATTAAAGAAATTTTTCTTAGATGATTGATTTCCAATGCTAGTGATCCCTTGATAAAGTTCGTTATCAAGAGCTCGACGGACCCATCGGTCATGGATAGCCAAAAGTACCTGATAATTAAAGGATTTACTCCTTTGACATTGTACGATACTGGAGTCGGTATGACCAAAGCATAACTCATTGACATTTGTACGATACTGGCAGATCAGGTATGACAAAGCTTTCATTACTCAATTGTGACTTAACTAAAAAAGAAATTCTAGAACTTATTTCTAGAACCCCTTTCACCCTTTTTTTAATTGTATATAAATCAATAAAAATATAATATTGTTATATATTGTGATTTGAATATAGCTTCTAATGGTTTTTTACGTACACAAATTGAACATTACTTAAATAGCAACAAGACCAGAGGAAAATATTGATAATTCTTGTGTTCATGATAGAAAAATATAGATTTTCATAAAATTTATTTTGAAGCTTGAAATAGAAACTGTTGATAGACCGGTACGACAAAAGGGAGTGAAGTGGAAATTTCGGTGACAATAGAAGAGGATGAATACAAATAAGTGTTTTGATTAGTATATGCTTTTTTACAAAAAAGAAAAAATCAATCAAAGCTTCTTTCTGATCAAGCAATAGCTGTCAATTTATTCATCTAGAATGTATACTTATGAAAGCAGTGCGGAAGAACTAAAGGCTTTAAAGACCGCTGCAAGAAAATGGAGATCGGATGTAATAATAGTAACAGTAAGCAGTTGTGAATCCATAATTTTTGTTTTCATAGATTTAATACAAGAGTGCGCATAGTTCGACAATTCGACCAGTTTCCTTTTTTATATGGTTATATATTATCATTGTGATTAAATTATTGAAAAAAATATTTTGTTACATTTTATTTTTAGAAAAGTTGATTTTCAATTTAAGAAAATCGATGTGTTCTCGCTTTTCTTTATCAATAAGTTTTATTTAAGAAATGATTAATATATATTCTAAAGCACATTAGTTCGTATATCGAGTTGAATTAAAAAAATTTGCCGCCAGCATTTTTTGTGATCGTCAATTTTTGGCCAAGCATTCAATGATCTTTGGGCACCTTTGATTTAATATATTACTTTTGTGTTTTAGTACAATCTTATATAAGCGTTTTTAATATTTGTTGACATTATATTTATTTTCTAAACGATTTTAAGTCAAATTTGTATTACAAAGAGAAAACATTGATCCCTAGTCGTAATGAAAATGAATTAAATGTTAAATCAGGTCATAGATAAACAAAAAAATGATGATTTTTACCGATTTATTATTGAATATAATAATAGATAATCAATTGCCATTTTAATAAACAATTATAGTGCAATTAACTGCTTTACATCATAAATGAAAGTGACGCAAGTTTAATTTTGAAGAAAAATTAACCATAAAAACAGTTTTTGAAACTTTATTTCACTCTCCTAATTTCGATCAAAACTCAAATTTCAATATGCATTCTCAATGCTATGGAATATTTATTATTACGAAAAATCACTTTTGCATAACCAAACGAGACCCTAAATCATGTGATCATGATAATGTGATAATGATAGCAGGGGCGGATTAAGCTTACACAGAGCCCTTGGCTGCAATTCAAACTGGGGCCCGGTCCAGTCCAGCGTCCATATAAAATGATTGCTAGCAGCTTATGTAAGACTGTATCTTGTAAGGCAGGGTTAAAAAAATTAAATAGAAGTTAAATGTTTTTACACTTCATTAAATTATTTATTATTAGACTATATTTTAACCTAGAACCTACGCTTGCGAACTTTTCTCATGGCGAAGTTATCAATTATGTCAGTAAAGCTAAGTGAACTTACAATTTCACTTTCGATGCTCATTAGAAAGAGCAGACTCAGCCTTTGTTGTCCCATGCAACTTCTAACTTCATTTTTTATTCTTTTCAAACTTGAAAATGATCTTTCTCCGCTGCAGTTTGATGTCATCATTGAGAGATAGATGCGAAGTGCGATGTGAACATTCGGAAAGGACTGTGTAAAATTTAGATCATTCATAAACAGCAACTTCTTTATCTCTGTACATGTAAGTAGAGGAAAGTGTGCTCCATGACTCATCGTTTTTTCTCATCGCTAAACAAAGACATATGACTCATCGATGACTCATCCTTTTTGGAACAAAGACCAATCATTTATTTTTAAGACAAAGATTCATCACACACGATTAGAACAATGACTCATAAAGACAGGACTCCACTAAAACAAAGATTTTATTATCAAAAGTATTATTATTACTTATTATTATTATTTATTATTATTGTGAATATTATTATTATTATTATTATTGTTATTATTATTATTATTATTATTATTATCAATAATATTATTATTATTATGAATATTATTATTATTATTATTATTATTATTATTATTATTATTATTATTATTATTATTTCAATGTAATATTATTATTTTTATTATTATTTCAAATATTATTTTCAAAGTAATTACAAAGTAATAAAAAACATTATCATTTCTGATATAGGTGTCATAATTTTCTCCATAAAAACATATTCTTCATAAAAAATTCATAAATTTGTTTCATAATACAATTTCATAAACTGATTTCATTAATTGATTTCATAAATTGATTTCATAATTTCTAAAAAACATTATAATTAAAAACATAATAATTAAAATTTACTTTTTCATCCACGAGCATTTTGAAAATGTGAAAAAACATAGAGTATATGTAACGTCTATCCAATCAGAATACAGATAGAATAGAAAAATTAACGCACACATACTCTATGCTTTGTTCTAAAATGATGAGTAATTAATGACTCACATAGTAACAAATAATGTCTTTGTCCTAAAATTATGAGTCATCGATTACTCACTTAGTAACAAATTATAATAAAATAATAATAAAAAATAATAATATTACTTTGAAAATAATATATATATATATATATATATATATATTTAAAGGCAAATCAATACATTTACAATAAAATGGTGGGTCCTTCAAAGGGTCAAAAACCTTCGAATTTTTCAAACTTTATAATATATATATATATATATCATTCAAAAGATAATACAGAGATGAGTATGATGGTCCAAGTTTAAAATTCAAAGGGTCCAAGGTTCAATATTTTCAAACTTTCTAATATATATATCAAACAAAAGGTAATACAAAGGTGAGTATGGTGGTCATACCCTTGAAAGTCATACCCTCAAAGGGTCCAAGGTTCAAAAATTTTTAAACCTTATAATATATATATCAAACAAAAGGTAATTCAAATTTACTCAGGCCGGGAATATTATTATATATTTTGTTATTAAAAGATTTACACATATACTCAACCTCATTATTATTATTATTAATATTATATTCATGTCTTTGTTACTCATGCGGGTTTATTGCAAAGTCTTTGTTAATTATGGACTTGTATTGCAAATTTATTAGTCATACCCTGATATTATATCATATTTATTTTTACACACATACTCAACCTATTATTATTATTATTATTGCAAATATTAGTGAAAAATCTAAAATATTTACAAACATACAAGTTATGGGGTAGAGAATTATTATGTGTGTTTAAAAATATGAAATTTTATCAAATACATGTAAATTTCTTTAAAATTTATAAAAGATCTATGTGTGTGTGCTATGGGATAGAGTATGTGCGTGTTTAAAAATATGAATTTTATCAAATACATGCAAATTTCTTGAAATTTTACAAAAAATATATATTTTCTATGTGAGTGCTATGGGGTAGAGAATTACTATATGTGTGTAAAAATATGAAATTTTATCAAATATACGGAAAATACGTGTAAATTTCTTTAAAAAATCTATGTGTGTGTACTATGGGGTAGAGTATGTGTGTGTGTCAAAATATAAAATTTTGTCAAATACATGTAAATTTATTTAAAATTTATGAAAAATATATGTATGTGTGTGTGCTAATAGGGTACAGAATTATTATATATGTGTTTGTGTGTAAAAATATGAAAATTTATCAAATACATGTAAATTTCTTTAAAAAATATGTGTGTGTGCTATGGGGTAGAGAATTATTGTAAATGTGTGTAAAAATTTTATCAAATTTCTTTAAAATTTATGAAAAATCTGTGTGTGTGTTATGGGTAGTGTATGTGTGTGTGTAAAAATATGAAATTTTATCAAATTTATGAAACATTTATGAAAAATCTATGTTTTTGTGTGCATTGCATTTGTAACGCACATGCCTTGTTTAAGTAGTGGGGATATTACCCTAAGGGACACAGGCCTCCCACTGTTTTCATGTTTTATGCCCATTTTACCCCAGAAACGTATAAAAAAAACACTAAAAACCCTTAAAAACGCATATTTTTTATTTTGCTTTATTTCGCAAGATTTAAGAAATATGGATTTAAGGCTATAAAACGGAGAAAAATACTGATAAAACTATGAAAAACGTTTGTCGGCTTGCGGTCGTTAGGGATATAAACACACTACTTGAGGATGTCAACTAGCAAGTTGCTATTTGACTAATTTATAATTTTATAAATCTTAATCTTGAAGAATAAAAAATTTTATGAAAATAGTAAAACTGCTCTGAGAGGACAGTGGTATTTTTTTTTTTTTTTTTCACTGTCCTCTCAACAGTTTTTTTTGATCCGGATCATTTTTTTTTTTTTATTTCAACCTCTTTCGTTTATCAAATCTCTTCCAATATACAAGCTGGCCAGACTTATATATCAGAATCAATTCGATAATAGCAGCACACCTTATTATTCGTTTCTCGCTCACGAAGTCGATTTCATCGGCGTTTTAAGTGTGCTGCTCGAAAGTACAAATGAATTCGAAAGCGAATCCGAAAGAGGTCCGAAAACAACCAAGAAATAAATGTGCACATTATAGAATCGATCCGGGGGTGTTCGAAAGACTGGTGGCGATAATTACCGGTTCGCCACCATCACCCGTTTCAATATTTTTTTTTTCATATTTATGTTTAAAAATTAATTAATTAATAAATAAATAAAATAAACAAGATTTATTTCCTAAGATACCCACACTATATATTTTTTTAATATTTATTTTCAAAAATTATTTTCAATATTATTTTCAAATTTTTAATATTATTTTATGTTGAAAAAAAAACTAACCTCAGACGTGATTTGAACCGCTAGCATTTGAACCACTGTGCCAGTCTATTCCCACTGCGCTATCGGAGTTCGGATTTTTGTCATTTTTTAAATTTTTAATTAATAAAAAAATAAAATAAAATAAATAAAATAAAATAAAAATAAATAAAATAAAATATAAATCTAAGATACCCACACCATTTTCAATATTATTTTCAAATTTTTAATATTATTTTATGTTAAAAAAAACTAACCGTAGTTAGGATTTGAACCGCTATCCATTTGAACCACTGTGCCAGTCTAGCCCACTGCGCTATCGGAGTTCGGATTTTTATCATTTTTTAAATTTTTATTATAAAAATGAATAATATAAATCTTAAAATTCAAGAAAAAAATAAATTAAATCTTGATTATAATAAAGAATTTACTCATGAAATCAAGAAAAATGATATTTTAAAAATCTCGCCAACTTCAGGATCTATTGCAAACTTAAATCGTAGGGGTGATATAGTTTTTCAATCTCTTCAAACATCAAACCCAAGAGATATTTGTAATGCTAAATTATATTATAAAATTGAATTAGAAATTGAAGCAAACAAAGATATAACCCTAGAAAATAATTTCTTTCCAAATTTATTCTCCAACATGAGATTAAAACTAGGATCATCAGAAATTGAAACTGTTTTGCATCCAGGAGTATATTCTACAATGTTAAATTTTATTTTAACTGGTTGTGATTATAAAAATGAATATGGTGAATTAACAGGTTGGATTCCTGATGTTAATAAAGGAGATTTAGATAAAGATGGTTTAGATATAAATTATGCTTACTATAAAAGAGTTGAACTTTATAAGTTGAAAAAATTTGAAGGTTATTTTGAATTAAAACACTTGTTCGGATTCCTTCAAAACTATAACCGGGTGCTCCATAATGTTTTTATAGAACTCATCTATAATAGACTAGAAGGTGATAAAAGATTGTTCTATGGAGCTGCAGATACAAAAGCTAAATTAAAATTATCAACACTTGAATTGCATATACCTGAATGGACATTAAATCCACATTCTGAAATCAAACTCCTTGAAAGATTAAATTCCAACAAGTCTATAAATGTAAATTATTTAAATAGAATCTGTAGTGAATTTAGTATGACAGAGGGTTCAACATATTCTATAAAGGTAGCAAATTTAGCATACCGACCAAGATATATCTTGATTGGATTCAAAGAAACACATCCATCATTTCAAAAAAATAACAACTTGTTTATTCAAAAGATTGGAAATGATAATTTAAAACAATCCAAATTCAATTAAATAGTTCTTATTATCCAATAAATAGAATGGAATTTAATATTGAAAATAATGAAAACATATTCCCATATCTAAATTATATTGAAACATGTTATGATTTCAAAGTTGAACCGCAATTAAGTTTAGAAGATTTCAAAAATTTATATTCTATATTTTGTATAAATGTATCAGACCAAGATGATCGCCTAGCTATAAATAATGTTGATGTTACACTTCATATAACAAAGGATTCTAATTTTAAAGCTAAAGTATATACATTAATATTAGAAGAAAAGAAAATAGAAATGAAATTATATGGTGGAAAGATTTCAATTATTGAAAATGTTAGGGGAGATTCTTCATAAGTAGATTCCCCCATAAAAAAACTTTTAAAATGAGTAAATATTGGAGATGCGAAACTTGTAATTGTCAAGTTACAAGACATCACAAAGCAAGTCATCTCAAAACTAAAAAACATACGAGAGTTGATATTACAGGAGGCGACCTACAATCTTCAAAAACAACATCTACAATATTAAAACCTTTTACTACAGAAAAATATCCAGGTGAAAGACATTTATTCCGTCACAATTATACTGGACCAGGAACAAGATTAGATATTAGATTAGATGAAAATAATAATCCTAAACAAGGAGAAGAACCAATAAATAGAATCGACCAAGCAGCTTTAAAACATGACATTGCTTACAACTCTGAAGATCTTAGAGATAGACATGTTGCTGATGTGAATTTAATACATGATTTAAATAATATACAAAATCCATCAAGCAAGGAAAAGATTCAAAGAGCTCTAGTTAAATTAGCAATGAAAGGTAAGATTTTCATAGGCTTAGGACTTCCTAGAAAAGCAAAAGATGTTGCTAATAAAAGGATTATTGAACAAGCAGACGTTGAAAGATCCCTTGAGAATCAACTCTTTGAGAATAAACCCTTACAAACCCCAACAGAATCAGAAATAAAATATGCTAATGAATTACACCATGAATTTAGAAAAAATAAAAAATATTTAAAAGTTCAAGTACATGAAAAAGATCAAACATGGTCTGCTGATTTAGTCTTTATGCCCAAATCATCAGACCCTGAAAAATATAAAATAATTTTAACAGTAATAGATTTATATACAAGATTTGCTTTTGCAAGATGTTTAGAAAATAAAACAGGATATTCTATTACAGAAGCATTTGAAAATATATTTGAAGAATATCAAAGAATTCCAAAATATTTATGGTGTGATAAAGGAACAGAATTTTATAACAAAGTTTTTACAAAGTTTTTAAATGAAAATGATATTAAATTATATTCAACAGAAAACGAAGGAAAAGCAGTTGTGGTTGAAAGATTAAATAGAACATTAAAAAATAAAATGTGGAAATATTTTACTGCTATTGGAAAACAAAAATGGAACAATGAATTGTTACAAAAGATTGTAAATGAATATAATAATGATGTACATAGTTCTATAAAATCAACACCCTTAAATGCTTCCATGAAGCCTGAAACCATTAAAGTGGTAAATATTGAAAATGATGTTATTGTTGATACAACCCCTATAAAACCAAAGTTTAAAATTGGTGACCGAGTAAGAATATTTAAATATAAAAATAAATTTGAAAAAGGATTCACAGCAAAATGGACAAATGAAATTTTTATTATAAATAAAATACATCATACAACTCCAATAACATATGGTATCATCGATTTAAATAATGAAAAAATATTAGGTAGATTTTATAATAATGAACTACAGAAAACAGATTTTTAAGTCGACAAGCCCTAAAATAAACTTTTCCATATTTCAGCTTCTTCTCTATCCAAATAAATATAATTATATTTTTCTTTCCAATGATTATCAACAAACATATCAAACATATTCTTATCAGGTTCAACATTTGAAAATAAATCATTATAAATCATATTCTTATCACGCTTGTCTAATTTAAAAAATATAAAACAATTAGAATTATTTCTTATAGAGTTTTTATCTAAAGCATAATATGTTTGAGATATATAAATAACATTACAATTATTATGTCTACCTCGTGTAAAGTAACTCTTTTGAATCTCTTGATTTTTCATGTTAACAACATCATCAAATATAACTAGATTCTTTTTATCTTTAGGAAGTAAATCACAATGTAAAACATCTTCAGGTTTATTAGAGAATAAGATCTGGATTCCATCCCCTATATAATCATTTTTATTACTAATATCTGATTCTAAAATCTTTTCCTTGTACCAATCAACCATATCACAAGGATGAAAAACCTCTTCGGGATATGTATGTTGATTTTTAAAAATATCAATTATAGCTTTTTTAGTTAATTTATTTTCAAATCCACATTTCAAAAGTTGTAATTCCGGTTGGTTAATGGTTGTAGAATAAAAGATTAAATTATTATAATCCAAAAAACCATCTTTTAATAACATTCTCATAAGAAGAACATTCTTTCCACATCCAGAAGATCCAATAATTAAGCATCTAAAATTATCAGGAAATACTTTATTATTAAATTTAGATTTATGTCTATTTAAAATTGGTTTCCAAGTATCCATTTTTATTTATTATAAAATGACAACGTGGGAACCTTCGGAAGAATCTTTACAAGAATTAATAAATTCAAATAAAAATAAATCAGTAGTAATCTCTGGTAAAAAATATTTTATTGGAAAACATGTAAAAGAACAAGTTAAAGAAAAACTAAAGGAAGGAGGGATTCTTCCATTAGCTGCTTTAATACCTGCAATCATTGCCGGACTATCAGGTGCTGCTGGAATAGCTGGAGGAATTGCAACTACAGTTCAAAAAGCTAAAGAATCTCAAAAAGACAGACCTAGAAAAAGAAAAACTACAAACTGAAATCGN
>CAUHTR010002487.1:0-33633 GCA_959609185.1 Schmidtea polychroa
AAGACATTGGATTAAACCAGGGCTGTGGAGTCGTATCAAAATGGACCAACTCCGACTCCGACTCCGACTCAAGTTTTTTAATGGACTCGACTCCGACTCCGACTCCGACTCCGACTCCGACCTAGGTCTAACATGTATAAGATCTTTTTTTTTATTTAATACTATTAAATTTAGGTTTTTAAAAAATGAGCAAAAAATAAGTTAAATACAAAACAAATCTTATTTAAAATATTATATTGTTTTATTCTTTGATCATAATTTTTTAATTTTTAAAATATATTTCTTAAAAATAAAATTGCTTCAATCAAATCTTCTTTAAGCGATGCACGCAGGTCTGACTTAATTATTTTCAGAGCAGAGAACAATCTTTCGACACTGACTTGCGTTGGCGGTAAAGCGGTTACAATTCTAGCTACATTTTGAATAATTTTTGGGTACACATCGATAGCTTCTTGGACTTTCAATTTCGATGATCGATCATATTTTTTAACTTCCTCCAAAGCGGTAAAAAACTCATTTTTAAACTTCTGCTCTTCTGTATCTGGTTCCTTTTCATTATATCGCTTTCGTTTTATAAGATCCAATTGATTTAAATATTTTTCAAAATCCACATCTTCATTTGAACTGGAAGAAACTGATTCCTGACTGAAGGTGATGTTAAAATGCTCGATCTGTGTTTCACGATTTAGTGCCGGAAAACATTTGATGCGAACGGTGATTTGATAGAGCGTTTCTTTGGCTTTTGCAATATGAAGGTCATTTAGTAATATTCGGCTTATTGGATCAATATAAATAGCGGCTAATAAAATTTCATTTTGCAAAAGCAGTAGTTCCCTTTTATTCATGAAAGATATAATAGCACTGGAAATCGGTTCATCAGTGCGGGACAACTGATAAATTAAGTTTTTCCACTCAAAAAAGAAGGTCCCAGGAGTTATATCTTCAGTTTGTAATTTTTTCGTCAGAATATATGGACGTAATAAAATATTTTCTAATCTTGCGGCTTGTTTCCATTCGGTTTCATTTAGACAAAGATTTGAATTATCCATATCTGCAAAAAATCCTTTTAATTCAAGCAAACGCTTTATCATAAGGTAAGTGCTTCCCCAACGTGTAGCTTGATCTAAAAATCNTTTTTTTAGTTTAAATATTGATTTTAAATTAATTAAAATAATCCGGATTCCTGACCGTCGCCGAATATTTAATCTTAAGACCATTTTAAGGAAAATAACTTTCAATTTATCAAAAAATTAAAATTAGTTTAAAGCAGCCCAGGACCACTCACGGAAAATCCTACTAATTTCATTCTCCAGAATGTATAAATTTCTTGATTATATGTTAAGTAATTATTAGATTTCAGAACCAAATGATTAAAGATTATAATATAAATAAACACTATCAAATTAAAATAAAACACTTTAAAATGAGATAATAACACTTCAGTAAAAAATAAATATTAATTACTTACAAAGGCAATTAATTAACATGCACGCGTGATGAACTCGTTCAAAGCAATTCGCATTGAGTTGACATGTTATTTTAACTTTTATAAGTAATTAAAGCGTTATACAATGAATGACTTGTTGATAGTATCTGCTAACTTAGCAAACATCACACGATATGCTATGCACATCATATGGACATTAGGTACAGATAGAGTTTGATGTTCATAGCACCTCTTTCCAGAGGAAGTGGTTAATTTTCAATGTAACACTAAAAACTAAAGATTAATGATTTATGAAAAATCAATATTGTAAAAATAATCTATAAAAATTTAATTAAGAATTCATAGGACGAAAATTAAATATTTTGTTTACCCTTTTACCGTTCAGACTATAGATCAAAGGGTTTTTGTATATACGATACATTTTTACTTTTAAAAAAAAGTTCACAAAACAAATCAGAAATAAAAGCAAAAATTAATTTTTTTGTAATAAGATATTTTTAAGATAGTTATTACATAATTTTTGGAATATCGGCATAATATTTTTAATAATCTTATTAATTTTTGCTACACACCAAATAAGAACCTCTACTATAAATCATTGTCTAATTTTCTATTCAACACGAATTTTCGGCATTGGTTTTATCAAGTGTTTGTCAAAAATTCGTGTTGAATAGGAAATAAGACATTGGATTAAACCAGGGCTGTGGAGTCGTATCAAAATGGACCAACTCCGACTCCGACTCCGACTCAAGTTTTTTAATGGACTCGACTCCGACTCCGACTCCGACTCCGACTCCGACCTAGGTCTAACATGTATAAGATCTTTTTTTTTATTTAATACTATTAAATTTAGGTTTTTAAAAAATGAGCAAAAAATAAGTTAAATACAAAACAAATCTTATTTAAAATATTATATTGTTTTATTCTTTGATCATAATTTTTTAATTTTTAAAATATATTTCTTAAAAATAAAATTGCTTCAATCAAATCTTCTTTAAGCGATGCACGCAGGTCTGACTTAATTATTTTCAGAGCAGAGAACAATCTTTCGACACTGACTTGCGTTGGCGGTAAAGCGGTTACAATTCTAGCTACATTTTGAATAATTTTTGGGTACACATCGATAGCTTCTTGGACTTTCAATTTCGATGATCGATCATATTTTTTAACTTCCTCCAAAGCGGTAAAAAACTCATTTTTAAACTTCTGCTCTTCTGTATCTGGTTCCTTTTCATTATATCGCTTTCGTTTTATAAGATCCAATTGATTTAAATATTTTTCAAAATCCACATCTTCATTTGAACTGGAAGAAACTGATTCCTGACTGAAGGTGATGTTAAAATGCTCGATCTGTGTTTCACGATTTAGTGCCGGAAAACATTTGATGCGAACGGTGATTTGATAGAGCGTTTCTTTGGCTTTTGCAATATGAAGGTCATTTAGTAATATTCGGCTTATTGGATCAATATAAATAGCGGCTAATAAAATTTCATTTTGCAAAAGCAGTAGTTCCCTTTTATTCATGAAAGATATAATAGCACTGGAAATCGGTTCATCAGTGCGGGACAACTGATAAATTAAGTTTTTCCACTCAAAAAAGAAGGTCCCAGGAGTTATATCTTCAGTTTGTAATTTTTTCGTCAGAATATATGGACGTAATAAAATATTTTCTAATCTTGCGGCTTGTTTCCATTCGGTTTCATTTAGACAAAGATTTGAATTATCCATATCTGCAAAAAATCCTTTTAATTCAAGCAAACGCTTTATCATAAGGTAAGTGCTTCCCCAACGTGTAGCTTGATCTAAATCGCTCCTTTCCCAGCGCGCCTCTTTAAGATAGCATCTATTTTAGGATTTCTCGCTGTGACAGCCATTTGTCTCAACTTCATAGTAATATCTGCTGCATCATGGTTTTTTAAGCCATCTCGTATTGCTAATTGCAATGTATGCACAGCGCATCTCATATGTTGAATATAAAATGATTTGGATACTTCTTCACAGAGATCATCCAAGTCTTCATTATTTTGCTCTACTGAGAGTTCAGTTGCATCAAAATTGTCCTCCGTAACCGACACCTCTTCATTTACCTGATTTAATTTCCCCGTAACACTTAGCATATTTGAAGCGTTATCCGTTACTATGCATAAAATCTGCTCTTTTTTAATTTTAAAGTCCTTTAGAATTTCTTTCAATATATTTTTTAGGTATTCACTTGTGTGATGAGCTTGAGTATCTTTCACTGCCAAGGTCTGAGTTATAGTTTCTTTGTTATTATTAAAGCGGACATTAATTGCAATATAGTTTACTCTATGCCGAGTACATCCATCCATCTTAATAAAAACAAAATTGCCTTCTAATTTTTTTATAAGATAACTTCTTTGTTTTTCAGCCTCATCTAATATTATTTTTCTAATACTTTCTCTTCCTAAAGAAACTTTAAGTTTACTAGCCATTTCACCATTTAATTCTAAAAATGCTGGCTGTGAAAAAAATGATATCGATATACTGTTTTGAACCACCATTTTTATTAAGGCAGTTTTGAAGCCTTCTGCTGTCATTGTCACAGTAATTTTATCGCTAATGTAGAATTTGGATAATCTGGGTTCCGATAAGTTTGATGCGGAGGACGATGGTGTAGCGGTCTTCGGTTTAGTATTTGCCTTATCTACTTCTAGTACTTTCGGATGATAACGCTGCAAATGTCGTTTTAAATTTGATATTCTGCCAGTTGCTAATTGTACTTTGCACATTTGTTCTTCATCACCTTCTATATGATGACATAGGCATTCATAGAATTTCCCATCTGATGTAATTGAAAAATGCTTAAGTAATGCCGATTTTAATTTTTTATCCATGTTGAGGCCTTTGAAAATACTAAATTTTTAACTGCAAATATTAAAAACAATACTATTAAACTCGAAACTTATTAAAGTAATTGCAAATAAATAATTTAAACACAACTTACGTTTTTAATGCACACAAAAAAAACTTTATTTAACTTCCCTACAACAAAAAATTTCACGATGTAGTTTGGTATTTATTAATAATTTCAGTTGTTGTCTAGTTTATTTTAAAAAAATTACTAATGCTCTTTAATTAAGATCAGCATGTATTTATACCAAAATTAAACTAGGATAATAATAAATTTATATGGGTTTTAGAATTATTTGTAATTTTCTTATATTTACCTGTCTGACAACCGTTTTTTAAAAATATTCTTAGAGATTCTTAGAAAAGCAAAAGGTAAAAATTGTTTATTAAATAATTCTGAAAAAGATAATTTAATTGCTATACAAAATCCTAAAAATGTTGAAAATTCCTCTTAAAATTTTAAATTTTACTCGGAGTCGGAGTCGCTTCTGTTAACTCGACTCCGACTCCAGCTCCGACTCCCCAAAAATGCACGACTCCGCGACTCCGGACTCCGACTCCAGCTCCGACTCCACAGCCCTGGATTAAACAAACGATTCTCAATTTTTTGGATTGCGGCACATCTTTAATTTTAATTGATTCAATATTTTTTACAATTAGGTTTCGGACAGCCACAACAATGGGATCTTGATCACACTCTCAATATGATTCGTACTGATTCCTGTAATTCTTTTGGCAATTATTCTGGGGACCGTGAAAGTACGAACATGAATTATAAAACGGCTTTAGAAGGAGCATGGAATGATGTTCGAGAAGTAATGATATTTAAAATTAATTTTTAAACTGTTTAAAATTATCTTTTTGAAACGTGTATTATTTAACTTACAATTTACTTGTAAATAATATTTCGTAACATTTTAAGAGGTAGGTTAACCTGCACACAAGCGATCAAATGACAAAATATGCAAAATAACACAAAGTTCCCAATTCTTGAGTTTTGATAATTCAAAATCACAAGCTGGCTATATTGCTTTATAAATAATGTTTATATATAATGTTTATATTATTTTAATGACAGACATCCGTAAAAAATATTTTACACTATTATATGATTTTTCATACGATATGTTTACAAGTTTGCAGATATTTTATCTGTGATTTAGTTAATTTGCAAGTGATGTGATTTCCAGTGTACCAGGGAAAGTATGCAATAGAGTTGAATCAGCAATATTGTATGCTTACCTGGCGCGAAGAGAAATCTTCGCATCTCAGGCATAGTACCGATGAGAGCCAAAAGCTCGAAACTAGTCTACTATTGGGATTTGCACTGGGTATCACAAAGTTTGTAATGTATTTTATAAGAACTTGTTTTTTCAAATTTTACCATTGAATTCTTTCCGTTGACATTATATTTATTAAAAAGCTTGAAGACTATGAATCAGTAAATATATCGATATTTTTAGATATTCACGAATTTTCAGCACTGCCTTTTTCAAGTGAATTTAACTTCCTCGTCATTTTAAACTATATTTAAATAATTTTCATTTAAAATCTATAAATTTTCAGTTACTAGTCAATTTTTTTCTAATAAAAACAGGTATTTGAAGTTTTGAAAAGTAATTACACAATTTATATTAATTTTTACAATTTTTTAATTACTCTTACGAAACAGAGTCATACTAAAATTAATTTTGTTGGTTTTCCTATTTTTTATAATTTTTTCGATTTCCATGACCAAAATAAATTGGGAAATTCTGTTATTCTTTACAATTTATTTTTAAATTGTTTTATATTCATTTTGCGGGAAGAATCCACAAATTATTCTGAAACAGATTCGGGGTTTACTGAATTAACTCGATTGATATTTAATAGATGCCGGACCATTTGATATGTCTTTTCTAATTGGATTTCAAAGATAAGTTTTTAACCTTCATAATATTGAAAAATACCATTGTTTGAAGACTTGACAAAAATTGTAATTAAAATTTGAATCACTTTCCAAAAATTAGTAAATATTTTCTTGCTACAAAGGTTAATATAACCGTGGATGTTTTTTCTGAATCCTCTAAGGTATTTTCATTTTTCCTCTACCACATTCTTATTTTTTCAATCGCTTTATTAATGCTTCAATAGAGTAGAGATTTTTTATTGTAATAGAAGTTCTCTTGCATGAATTTTCTACTTGCCAATACACGTCTCCCATACATATTTGAGTTCATACTCTTTTTATCCATTCTACAGACCGGTCATTTTACCATGAGATTATTATTACTTTTTCAGAAATGAAATCAGTTCTAAAAGAATTAAAATATAGTTCCCAAAATCTTTTGGCCACCAAACATCAAAACCAGCAGAGCTTTTTGCAAAGCTTTTCATGATTTTACGTAGTAATGATAAAAATTGTAAAAACAAATAGCAGCAATTTTTAATAAATATAAATTTTTATTTAAAATTTTGTTGTTTGCATGAAATTAAATAAAAATTCATGAGGTTATTATTTTTTTTGAAAAATAATTAAAAGTGTTTGAAACTACTCCATCGATTTTGAATTTATAAAAATCTAATTAAATTTAAAATAAATTTTTAAAAATTTTTAAACAGAGATGCCCATCGCCCATGGCTAAATATTCTGGTGCCAATAACGGTAAAAGAACAAAGACAAACGATTTTTATCTCAAAACATTCGAAACTAAGTTAATAGCCCAGGAGCAATCTTTCAAACAAAAACAAGATTTCGATATGAATGAATTTGTTAGAATACTTGATGAAACAATTGATGGATCCGAAAGGCAGAATTATGTGAGCATTTTGGTTTAATTTGAATCATTTATTTTCTATAACCATTTCAAATCTAACTGGAAGTCACAAAAAGTTAATATAAACATTTAGACATTTCAGTCAGAGCAATCGTAATGTCATAAACAAAACAGAAATAAGCGTGCCATAATAAAACACTTCTTTATTCTAAAAAAATCT
Organism: Schmidtea polychroa; assembly: GCA_959609185.1. NCBI lineage: Eukaryota > Metazoa > Platyhelminthes > Tricladida > Dugesiidae > Schmidtea > Schmidtea polychroa. Next base: position 7,295 of record CAUHTR010002487.1, read on the forward strand.
AAAAAAAACTTTAAATTTAAAATGATTTTTGAATATTTACAATACCAAATTTACATAACTATTTATAAACACTTTTTTTGAAAGGTGAAGTTCAAAGCGAATACCCCCATCACATGAACCTAGGGTAGGGTAATCAGCAAGTTGGAATTTATTTTTATTAAATATATAAATAATAACTATAAAATAAATTCAAACTTGTTAAATTGCTTAAATACAAAAAACAAGAAATTGATTTTTTAAAGAATTAGTATAAAATTTTCCGCAAGAAACTTTAGATTAAAATTTTCGTAACTTCTCAATGAGGCATGCATTAATAAAATATTTTAGACTTAAAATAAGTTCTCTTGTATGTTCTTAAAATATGGTGTTCCGATTAAGAGACAATTCATATAAAAATTAATATTCAAGTGAAGAATAAATTTTCTGATTGTGTTTGGAAACTTGTTTTTATTATTCACATGTCAGAGTTACTTATTGTTCTGTATGTTATTATTATTGGGTGTTGTTGTTTGATGTTATTATTATTATTTTTTTACATTCATAAATAAGTTAAAAATTGAAATTACAATCTTTGTATTACAAGGCTTTCCACATAATTTAATCTGTTTGTCATATAATTTAATCATTTTTGGCGAAAGTGTCATTTTTGGGGGAAAAAGTTTCATTACAGCGATTTATTACAGGTTATACTATTATTACATTATTACATGTATATTATTATTATTAATATTATATTACATTATAACATCGATTTATTACATAATTATTATAAGTATTAAAATTATCTTGATCGAAAAAAAATCAATTCTCTATAGTAAATGGGATACTATAGAGAATAGCCTAAAACATGGAAATAAATTCAATATCCCCATAACTCAGTTGGACAAATTCAAAAGATGAAAGAAAAGATTTTAAATGATTTTTTGCGTTTCGAAGAATTTAACTTGGATCCAATTGATATTTTGAAAATAAAAGAAAAGTTTAAAGTGCGTATTAATTTATTTTATATATATATATATATATATATATATATATATATATATATATATATATATATATATATATATATATATATATATATATAAAAGTTGTTGTAAATTTATTATTCGTTTGTTATTTAAATAATTTTAAATCTAGTCACACATATACAAGAACCTCCTTTTTAAAGGAGACTCTGCTGAGCTCTACAAATCCTTCTCTATAATATAGCAAACATATCACACGACATAACTTAACGTATCACAATACTTATAAACACTGACAACTATAGACGAATATGAATTTTAACACGAAACCATTAAATTAAGTTATGGCGAAATAAGGTGATTTAAGGAGTTTCATGGAATTATTGAACTCTATGTTTATTAGTATTGGGTATTATAATTTTATGGAGTGCATTTCATGCTATGATAATTTATCATGAAAGCATATAATAGATACTTTAAAAAGATACAATGTATAATATTGTATATATGCTATATAAAGTGATAGTGATTTATTTTTATTGATACCTAGATATTTATTAACGTTTACTTGTACATAAAATATTATACAAAAAAATGAACTAAGAGAATTAAAAACATGTTTTACAATAATATCAAATAGAAAATTGATAAAAAAACAAATATGAGATCATGTAAAACATCGCGAAAGTCCCTACTCAATCATAAACACAACAACTAAGGCCGATTCGACGGGGTTTGTATACACTTGTTTGCATCAAATAATAACATCTATAATATAAAAAAATCAATAAATTTATTATAGAAACATAAACTTACATGTGTGGTATTTTAATTTTGCACAGAATAACGTTATTTTTATATAGAAATTAAGAAAATGATAGAAAAATTAACTTTAACACAAAAACACAACATATAATAAAATATGCATATAAACTTTCGATACGTGGAAATGTTGCATAAAATAATAGCATTTAAAATTTTTTGAAGAAACAATGAAATAAAAATTTACTGGATTCAATCTTACTGATCTAAAATTTTTGAGAAAATACAGAAAAAATAGTAAATGATAAAAACGAATTTCGTTGTAAACGGTTATTATGAATATCCAAAATTTCATCTAGTTTTATAATTAAAAAATTTGGAGAAAAACTTAAAAAATCAATATAAAAACCTAAAGACATTTTATAAATATTCGCTATTTTTTAGAAGGCATAAATAAAATGAAAATATTTGGCGAATAATGTAAAAACAGTAAATTTAAGTTAAAAATAAATAAAATTTTAAATTGTAAAAATCCAAAAAACAAGAGTTTGTAAATTTATAATTTAAAAAATAATTTCTGACAAATTATGACTTACCAATTGGTTTACACACAAATCTGAATTATAGATGCTATTATTCCATGCAAACACTATAATGTTCTTATTAATAGTCAAAGAATTGTAAAAACTCTATTGGTCACAGTTTTTATTTAAAATTTAATATTTTTATTATTGTCATTTTAAATAAATCTTTGTTTTTAGGTGCATCAACAAAATCTAGAGTCCAATGACACGTATCGTATAAATCGAAATATCACTAACTATGAAGAAGAAACGACGCCTTCTTTAATTTTAACTCATTTAAACAACATCAATAAAATTGTTGAAAATCAAAAGGACAATGAGGAGGAAATAATAGAAGAACCTTCAGATAGTTCTAGTGATGAAAATGTTGAACTGAGAGAAGCTAACGAAAAACCCACCGAAACTATTAGTAATTGTATCAATTTAACTGAAACCGTCAAATCAACGCCAATTAATAATAATATTATCAAACCCTCAACAACTGCTATCAAAAGTATATTGAAAAAAGATCTGAGCTCAAAATTTAATTCTAATCCTGACCTATTTCGAATAATGTTAAGAGATAGTGTAGAAGTTACAAAGATCAAGTCAGCTGGAGTCAAAAGATGTAATTCGTTCTCTCAAGGTGTAGATTATACTGTCAATCAAACAACAATTCATGATAAACATTGTATCGATGACGAAAATGGAAGAAAATTTGTAAGGTTTGCCGATGATCCTGATTTACAGCAGAAAGATTCTACAACTAATAAGACAATCCCGATGATTATGAATTTGGGTAGCTCAGGTAAAATATTCTATATCTAATATTCAAAATATTAAATTTTTACTTTTGTTTAAGCAATAATTGAATTAATTTTATTAAAAATCACGCATTAATCAAATAATTAAATATTATATAATTTGGAGGGGGGATATGGTTCAAATTAGTAGTTACTAATTGAGATGTAAATGAATTTGGATCAAAATATTTATTCATAACGTGAATTTCCATCGGTTTCTTGTTGAACTAGTTTTTGATTTCTGCCGATTTTTTTCTTGTTGGTTCTTGCTTGTTGGTTCTTGCTTGTTGGTTCTTGCTGCCATGCGTTTAATTGTACGATGGTTCCGTTCTATTATGCCGTTTCCCGATGGCCGATAAGCACATCGAAAAACACGCTTAGGATTTTCAATTGTTGTTTTCAATTTTCAACTATCAGTGAAAATGACTAAAAAAGAGAACAATTTGAGGACACTGGTAAGTTTTAAATAATTTTGATTGAGAAAAATGTTACGTGTATTATTTATGAAGTTCCGTAAAGTTTCATTGTAGTGTATCACTCTTATATGGTAGTAACAGTAGTGATATAATACTCCACTAAGTTTTTACTGAGGAGCTAAAGCTTTGAAAGGGTCCAAATTGCACACATTTATTATACCATTATTATTTTATTTAACATAAATGATTCATTTTTCTAAGTAAAAAAGAAATTTCAACTTTTCTTCAAATCAGACTTATATAAAAAATATATGCGTTATTTTAAAATAACATTTAAGTAATATTATAAAAAGTTTTATTTATCATTATGAGTTGAACAGTTACGTCATTTTATGTCATATATTTTACGTACAATTATTCTGTACACTTATTATTTAATCTTTTAGAGAACTCTAAAAGCTCCACAAACATAAAGGTACAAAAAGTACCAGCAATACCCAACAGTACACAACTAAAACCTCCCCTACACCCGAGATCAATTCAAGAAAATTCATATTTACAAGCAAATCTCAAAAAGCCAACCGTATTTATTCCTCCACCGAAACCGAAAAAAATTAATGCCGAAATATTAGAAAATGAAATCGAAAGTATTATGAATCATAAAAAGCCAACTAAAAGTCAGTCTAATGAGACTCTTCTATCGGATTTCGGGCAAAAAGATGAAAATACAATATCACTGAGCAAAACTCCAACGGAACGAGAAATCGATCAGTTGTGGGCAGAAGTAAGAGAATGTTTATCAAGAACTCAAACCCCATCCAAAACCGGATCTGTTGGAACCCCAGCTGGTCTCAGTGTCAGAACAGTTGACAGCGGGTCTGAATCGTCTGTCTGGTCAGCTCCTGCATGGCAGAGAAATATTAAAAAAGTAATGCTTTAATTATTTGATAAAACTTTAATACTGTTCTAGCCTCCTTCTTTCCAAGTAAGACATCACGGACCAATTCCTCCTAAACGAAATGTATATCAAGGACAAGAACCGCCAATGAAAGATCTAGTGATTGTTCATACATCTCACGAATCATACGTTAATGCTGGTGTGATTCAGCAACCATTGTCTGTGTTAACAAAACAAGACCAAGAATTTCAACAAGGTTCACTTCACTTCTAAATGAATTTACTTTATGATAATTTAAAACAATTTAGAAAATATAGGCGAAAATAATATCTTTACTAAAATTAGCATACTATGTCTGCCTTAATCAAGTAAGTTCACCGCATGAATCTGTGATTCTCAAACTTTTTTCTTTTACGGAACACTTTCAATGATTTACAAATTTCGCGGCACACCAGATATCAAATGAAATTCTACTGTAAATATATATATATACATATATATATATATATATATTTGTTTTAATCAGTTATTACTTAATTAAGAAATTTTAACACTTATTTTAAAATGTCCACAGAAAGCGTTGACTTTCGCAGTGTTATTCGTTTTCTTAAAAACACATCACAGCCACGCGTAAAATCATATAGTGAAAATTAAAACATTCGAATGTTGAATATAGAAATATTTTTGTAAATTAATCCTTCTTTGGTTGTTAAGAAACAATATAATAAAAAAGTCAATCAAAAAAAAATTATTAATCGTTTTTTATGATTACCATGACTTGTTATTATGAATTATAGATATACACTCAACTCTTTTTTACACGCTTAGTTTACACGATTTTGAAATTATATGGTCCACAAAAAAGAACAATTATTCTTTTTTGCACGATTTATTCGATCTAACACGAATTTCATAATAATTTTATAATTTAAAAAAAAATGAGACATTTAAAAATTTGAATTTAGAATTTTTTTTAGTCAATTTAATTTTTTCATTCAATTTAATTAATGCTAAGTTCTTTTACTGATTGATAATACGCCGAGCCATCCTTCGCTAGATCATCCAAATATTCAATTGCTGTTTTTGCCACCTAATACCATTTTCTTGATTCAACCACTGGATCAGGGCATTATAGGAACCTTCAAAATGTATTATATATAACAAGCGTTTAAATAAAAATGAGAATGAGATATATACGAATATGTTGTAGAATGATTATATATATGTTTTCAAAAGTTTTTTTGCACGATTTTTCATACCAAAAAGTATTTTTTTTCATCTTACACGGTTTTTTAAAACTGTGGAAAACATCCTCAATTTTACTATGTCTTAATGTCTTTTTTAAACGGATTTCTTTGGAACCTATCTACCGTGTAAAAAAGAGTTGGGTGTACTTAAATATTATCGTATTTTCTATTAATGACTTCCGTTTCCTATGGTTTAATGTCAATATGAATGACGTGTTTACTTCATTTAAAAATAATAAAATAGTAAAATTAAATAAAAATTCATTATTTTTAATATTTTATTTTGTCACCATTTATCATTAATTTAATTTCTTTTTAGTTCAACATTTTTTCTCAAATTTTGTTGAATATAAAATAAAATATTGATCTAATCTATAAATATTTGATTCTCCACTTTTTATATTTTATATTTATTTTATAGTTAAATATATAAAAGTTTGTAACATTTTTATTGCCTATGTATGTACTAAATTCTATTTTTTTAAAATTAATTAAATCTTAATTAAATTTTGATTACTTTAAATTAATCCAACATAAATCCAGTGTCTGAAAGCCTAGAAGAATTTTTAGCAACTGAAAAAGCATGTATTACGTCACAGTCAAATGGAAATGTCTTTCTTCCACATCCACCACCCGTTCTCAACCGCCCGAAATTTCGTCCTCCGATTAAATACAAATTGCTTGTACCTTCAAATTCACCGACAATCCGCAATTTAAATTCTTCAAGTAGCAAGAAATTTTTCTCTGAATATTTATTAATTTGATTAGATACTCACCGATCCCAACTGTCGATAGATGAGGACAAACTGAAAATGTCACTCGATAGACTTGACGAGCGGCTGAAAAGTAGTAAATATATATTTGTCGTAAATATTTATTTATTTTTAAATTTAGATGCAACCAAGATTTTATGATTTCTTACTTTTATCAATCAATCATTGGAATATTTATATAGTTATTATTTTTTAAGAAAAAGATTTCTACTTGTTTTCCGTTTATTATTTGGGAATTGAAATATTAATTTTTTATATTTCTTAAATTTAGATTATTTTCCCACTATAGTCATGTTGCAGCTATAGTCATATTAATACCAGATTTACGAAACTCGTCAATTTGATGGATTTCTAATTTTTCAAAATGAAATAAATTATGAAATATGTTTATCTGTTTTATATTAAATCATTTTTGTAATAATAAATTTTTTTTCCAATTAATTAACGTGTTCGTCAATATTAGTGGGTTCAGTAATGATATATGTAGTGCCTTCGCATCATTATTTTATTTACTTTAATTACTGTATAATTAATTAAATATTTCTAGAAGTTTTTAAAACTTTTTTTGAAAATCTAAAAGATTAGATCAAGTCAATTTTCAAAAATGCAAAAGAAGAAAGAGAAAATTTAACGTTTTCAAATTAAAAAAAAAACAAAACCATGTCTTACAAACTAACAGCAAGACCAAAAATTATGACAGATGAACATGTAAAATCATCTGTCAATCAAACAACAGCAACAGCAGCAGAAAAAAACAAATCAGAGAACAACTCGCTCATCGATGTAATGTCGTATAACCATGAAATTCTCCTAAACAAAAATTTTGGTATTAATAAATTTGTATTCAATATCAAATTTTTTTTCGAAAACTGAGCATCCTATAATCAGCAAGTACTCACGTGGGTTCGCGGACTGCCGATAGAAGGTCTGTGTCCGACTTTAATTTAGATTTTATCACAAAACAATAAGAGTTCGTCACACTAGTGTCCAGTGCGCCATGTGGGACGAGCCACTTTTCAATTGAACGTAATAGCAACTAACTTATAGAACATACAGACATAACAAATAACTACAAATCAGTAAATATATCGATATTTTTGATATTCACGAATTTTCGGCACTGCCTTTTTAAAAAAAGTTCTTATAAAATTCTTATAGTTCTTATCATGGGACACTAAGAGCATGTTTCCCTAATATCCAGTGGGCTACAAGAGGCGAGCACCTAACGTACTGTTGACTTATTCTTATAATAAATTAAAGCAGATCAGCCACAAAAAATTAAAAAATCTATCAAGCGAATAGCACATTTGAAAATCATCTAGGTCAGATCAGCAAAATAAAGGCGGATCTCTCCGCAAATATTTTGGAAATCAGCTTAAACTATTGAGATAAGAGAGCGGATGCATAAAACTAAAGGCTGAGAATCAGTTTAACTGTTAATATAATTAAAATCCAGGAATTATATGAATGGTAGATCCCTGTTAAATTTTTCAGGGCTAAGGACAACTTTTGAGCATGAAAATAAGGGCGGATCCCTGCCAAAATTTTTACAGTTCCTATAGAATACTTTCCTTAAGATAGAAAAATGAAATGAAACCCGGTAAATGAGAAGGGTTCAGGTTCAAAATGCTAACAAACATATATTAAACAAAATTTTCACTAGTATTTGAATCAAAATAGCAACAGGAGCACTAAGAATAAATCTCCGTTCGAATTTATAGGAGTTGTCATCGGAACCCGAATGAAAATCTGGTCAAGGCCCGCAAGTGGGATACCACCCGAATCTGAGCGTAAAACCAGGATTTTAGAATGGAGCCCTCTAACCAGCCGAGAGGACACGTAAACAGATTGAAGTAGGACCTAGGGTGCTCGATTGTGATTTTAAAAAGAGATCACATTCTCAATATGGCTCAATAACCCCCACCCAGATGGCTACATGGCGGAATAGATAGGACCACTAGTCCTTATAGAACTACCCTTCACCGAGAACCAATGAAGTCGGTATACAAGGAGTCAGCACTTCTTTAGGACGAACGACAAGGCATGGCAAACCAAAAAACGGGAGCGAGCTCAACGACGTGTTCGTAAGGAAGTTGCGTCCCAGAAACCTCGAACAGGAGATTTGAGATGACTTGTTGTTGTGTTACGAATGAAAAGATAAAAAGCAAAAGAAAAAATAATAAGCAAGCATTACTTTTCTCTTTTTTTTGCATTCTTGAAAACTATATTATTATTGTTTGAAACCATGTCTTTATAAAAATTGATTTCCTGTTAAAATATTTCAGATCTGAAGATTTGTAAGACAAATAAAGATAACAACGAACAGATTTTATGTAAATATACAGAATTAATCGTAAGTATTTATTTTACACCAAATGTTATTATATCGAGTCCCGCTATTATCAATGTACATCTCGCGGACCCCCTATCTACCTTCCTTGTATCCTCCGGGTTATGTGTACCCCAGGTTGAGAACCGGTGCATTAGATGAACCGAATTTATCTAAATTTTCATTTTCTTTAAAATTTATTTATTAAATAGTCGCAGTCAAAATTTGGAAATTTAATTTTCATAGTATTCAAAACGAAACCAAATTTATTCAAATAAATATTTGTTATTAAAGTTGGAGGTTCAAATGGTTTTTACCCGGCAGTTTTAGGCCTAAGAGCTCTTTGAAATTTGTATACAGCTTTAGCTTTTGTAAATATCATAGACTTTTTAGATTTTAATTCAACTGGAGAAATTGAAGCTTTACTCATACTACGAGCAAATTCATTATATTGAGATAATTTACTATGACTCTGTCGATTCCTGTCTTCCTCTGATGAAAGGCTTTCATCGTCACTTGTTACCACTGTTGATTGTCGAATTGTTTCCTCTTCAAATTGTTCCATTCGCTTTTTAGCAGACTTCAAACGCGCATATTCCTTCGGTAACCAGGTTGAGGGATGATTTAATAATCTAATAAATGAAATTAAAATAGAAAATATCCCAACTTTAAAAATTACCCACTACAACTATTATAAGGCAATCTGGACTGATTAAATTCATATCTTTCAATTCTAGTAGCAGAAGGAGGCAACAAACCTCTGAAAACAAAAGAATAATTTATTGTTTAAATGAGTGTGCGTGAATAGAAAAAATTAAATGTCCATTGACAATCATAATAGAAAAAAATTAATATTTAATGCCTCTTCAAAGTCGTCAGAGAAATTCTAACGCCATTTGCCTGAAGAATTTGAAACAGTTTCTGGCATTCAAGAGCTTCGTCTGTATTGCAAGAATCCTTAAAAAATATAAAATCCCAGCGATCTAAAAATAATTTCATTAGTGTAATTTACATTCTCCTGTCGATCTTTGGTATAAATAAAAATCGGATCGACAAGAACTTTTTTCTTCTTTTTTTTCAATGAATTATTAGATTTATTTTTCTCTTTCTTTTTATTTTCTTTGAAAGGTACAGAATTAATAAACGATTGAACTAACTCAATATTTGGCGAATTTATTCGACTATAACTTGATCTAAAAATTTAGTTATGAAATTATAAGTAATTTGGATGTTTTAACATAGACTCTCGTGATGATGCCGCACTTTTTGAACGCCTGATTGACCTGCGAGGTCTCGACAATTTCGAGGAATTAGAACTTTGCTTTGATTCAGTTTGAGAGTCATAATTCTCTTGTAATGCTTAATTATTAAAACCTTTATCACAATCAAATAAAATAAATAAATAATAATACAGGATGTCCAAATAATAATTTCCTTTTTAGCACAATAGACTGATAGGAATAATTACTTAATTAGATGCATTTACATTTATTTATCATTTTGTTTTACAAGAACTTTTTTTTCAAATTTCACCACTGATTTCATTTCCATTGTATTCATTAAATATATCGATGTTTTTAATATTCACGAATTTTCGGCACTGCCTTTTTCAAGTGAATTTCATATAATCATTTTATAATCATTTTATAATCATTTTTAACCCAAATGTTGCCACCGTCCTTTTAAAAGAACGCTCCTTATATATTTTTTTATTTTGCATACGCTAGTTATTTAGAGATATCTATAATAAGAATGTGTTTAGCACATCACAATTACAAGTCTTGACCAGTTAACTTCTTTGTTTATTCTTGATTTTGTATACACTGCGGTATTTAGTTCTATGATAGTGCAAGAAGTGACAACACGAATAAAATAGTTTTGGCAACATCTGGGTTAAACACTATAATTATAAACTGCTATTTTTATTAGAAACAAATTGATTTTGTTTAGTTTGTTTTATTTTTGGAAATAATTCAATTTATGTTCTCAGTTCTACGCAATCATACCTCGATGTTTGTTGAAGCGTTAATTTTTTCGTTATAGTCATGACAAAGAATGACTTTTAAGCAGAAGTTATTCAAAGATAATTGAAAAAGGTTTTACCTCATGAAAACATTATCTCTGACAGAAAATAAACAGTTTTCATGTCAATTTGGCCATGGTGAGTGGGATATGGTTTCACTGAAAATTTTGTTGAAAATGCGCTGATACTGTACGAAAACATTCGATATTTTGGATGTATAAAAATGCTACTTCGATTGCAGCTATTGCGACTAGAGAATATTTAAACCACAAAGGAATTAAGATGTATTAATCAACTTATTCTCATGATGTGAATTCGGAAAACTGATAAATTTTCAAGAACTTCGAACTCTTTTTTCAAAATATCAATGGAATTTAGCAGTATCTTCAAATTAATAGAGGAACTTAAAGAACTTATGAAACATGGTGAAGAAGTTATTAAAGAAAATGGAAATTATATTAGTTCTTCCTTTTTTCTGCTTATGCTAAATACTTGCTCATTGTTATAACTGGAAAAAGATTGTTTTTAGGACATCTTTTCATAATAATAAGAAGATCCAAATAATCTTTATAGAAACTGCAAAATATAATCATAATACTATATATCAGGGGTGGGCACGCACGAGGTCCTCGAGAGCCAAATACAAGTTTTCCCTGTATTACAAAGAGCCACAACATATTGTCATGGGAGCCACACAACTCATCAAAGAGCCGCACTTGCCCACCCTGCTATACATAGTATAAGTCAATGGTTCCCAACCTTTTGGGGTAATCGTACCATTTGGTAACAATTTGGAATCTTACGTACCCCTAACTTTTATTGTTATTTATATACAGCAAAAAACAATATTATATAAAGAAAAAACATTTATTCACTTTATATTTAGAAGCAATTAATTAAAAATTAAATTTAGTGGGAACGTTGTTGCTGCTTACCGTCAACCAAATGTTGTATTCGAGGTAGGGTGTGTGAAAGAGCCAAACGCATGTCATGTTCAGCATTTAGTTTGTTCCTTAATTTTGTTTTTATTGACACAAGCACTGAAAATCCAGATTCGCAAAGGTAAGTAGTAACAAACGGAATAAGAGCCTTCAACGCCCGGTTGACTAAAACAGGATATGCCTCGCTTTGCTTACACCAGAATACATCCAACGCCATTGTTTCAAAGTCACTGCTTATTTTTTTGTTATTCCGCAGTTCAATGAGTTCATCTTTTGCTTCATCAGCATCACTAATTTGATCCAATGAAATGGTGAAAGGGTTTCTTATCCAGTTATCAACAACAAATGTGCGAGGAATAATGCCATCGAAAGTAACTTGAAGATTTTCCAAATGTATTTTAATACAGTCCAGAACCATGATATCAATTTCACGTTTAACTTGCAAGGAAACTATTTCATCAAAAAGCGAAAAATTGGCGTAATTTTCACTTTCAACTCTTCTGCTATAGAGTGCCAGCTTTTCTTGAAACGATGTAACTTTCTCCTCGGCATCTAATACATTCATACCTCTACCTTGGAGTGATATATTTAAGGAGTTTAGATGACTAAATATATCTGCAAGGTAAGCTAAAGAGAGCACAAAGCTGGTATCTTTGAAGTGAAGCGAAAGAGTCGATTCTTTGTCACGTAAAAATGTCTCAATTTGATATCTAAGTTCAAATACCCGGCCAAGAACTTTTCCCCTGGATAGCCAACGTACTTCTGTATGTAAAAGAAGTACGGTATGTTCGCACCCAACTTCTTCGCATAACACTTTAAATAGGCGGTGATTCAATGCCTTTGATTTGATAAAATTTACGGTTTTCACGACAATATACAATACCTCTTTGAAATAAGAAGGAAGAGTCTTTGATGCCAAAGCATGACGATGAAGAATGCAATGACTAGAAAAAACATTTGGGTTTATCTGTTTCACAAGAGCAGTAAATCCAGATTTTTTCCCGAGCATAGCTGGAGCACCATCAGTACAAATAGATCCCACATTGTTCCAAGAAAGCCCATTGGCAACAAAAAAATTATTCATAATTCACATAATATCCACAGCCTTTGTAGTTTCTGTCAGAGGTTCACAAAAAAGAAAATCCTCTTTGATTTCGTTTCTATACACATATTTAACAAAAACAAGAAGTTGAGCACAGTTAGAAACATCAGTGGATTCATCCAATTGCAATCCAATTTTTGTTGAACTTTCTTTTATTTGTTCTACAATCTGCTTTAAGACATCTTCTGACATATCTTTAATTCGATCGTGAATTGTGTTGTTTGATAGTGGTATTTGTGATATTTTAAGTTTTGCGTCCTTACCACACATAATCTCGGCCATTTCCATCGCACATGGTTTAATCAAAGTTTCCGCGATTGTATGAGGTTTTTTATCTTTCGCAATCCTCAATGCCACACGATAACTCGGGAACAAATCCGTGATTGGTGAGCTTTGTGCTTGTTTCAAATCGGTCTCTTTTAATTTTGAATAAAGATTCTGTGTCATTAACGTTGTTTGGATGGACTGCTTGTAGATGTTCCTTAAGTTTGGATGGTTTCATATAACCATTACTAAGTACTTTCGAGAATAGTATGCATTATGGCCTTTCCAATCCATCTTTGTCAACTAAGAAAGTGAAACCGAATTGAATATATGAGTCCTGATAACAACGCTTCTTTGACATTGTGACAGTATGGGTTAGCTGTCGATAATAAAAAATAATTATTTCTAAAAACTAAGACAATTAAATATGCACTGGTTTATTTATTTTAACTACCCAAATAAATTGAAACCCGTTATAGATATAACCAAATCCTTACAATTTTTTTTTTGTTTGTTACTAAATTTTAAAACAATGAATTATTATCAATAAAAATTCGAGACAAAAATCCTTACCGGCCGCACTTCTCGTACCCCATAGGAGTGCTCCACGTACCCCTATGGGGTCCATAGACCCCCGGTTGGGAACCCGTGGTATAAGTATTACTTAATTTGTTTGTGTAAATATTTGTTTTCAATTTTGTTTGATAGTCAGAGTCTTCCTGTATTAATGGAAAATTGAGTTAAAAATCACGTTCATATTGAAATATAATGGGTATTATTATCATTGTTATTATTATTATTATTATTATTATTATTATTATTATTATTATTATTATTATTATTATTATTATTATTATTATTATTATTATTATTATTATTATTATTATTATTATTATTATTATTATTAATATTATTATTATTATTATTATTACTATTACTATTATTATTGAATGAATATGAAAATTGTGGTACCTAATAAAAATACCAAAAATTAATATTAACTATATTTAACAGGAAATAAATAAAATAATTATTAGAAATATTTCTCAAATAAGTCGAAATTTAAATTGTTATTATTATTTGTATCATTGTAATCTTCGATATATTCCAGTAAATTATTATCTTCCTTATTCTATTGTTTAGGATTCTCATTTTAGTTACCTTCTTTAAAAATAAATTCCCACTATTTAAAAAGTTTACATAAGACTGATTCGTATTTATTTGAATTCTTGCTGGAATTATTTATTTATAATTTTTAATTGATTTATAACATTTTTAAAAAATTAATATTATTTTTAGAATTTTTATTATGCAGCATTTTTTATTAAGCACAACAAATGAATTTAAAAGTAATCTTTACAGAAATAAAAAAAACATAATTACGACACTATAAATGGTAAAAGTAATACTTAATTTGTTTGTGTAAGGACCTGCTTTCAAATTTGTTTGACAGTCTGAGTCCTCTTGTATTACTGAAATATTGAGTTAAAAATCATGTTCATATTAAAATATAATAATATTATTATTATTACTATTATTATAAAATAAATATAAGAATAATTTTTATAGAAATAGAAAAATATAATTACGATATTATAAATGGTAAAAGTAATACTTAATTTGTTTGTGTAAGTACTTGATTTCAATTCTGGTTGACAGTCCGAGTCCTCTTGTATTACTGAATTATTGAGTAAAAATCAGGTTCAAATTATATTATAATTACAACAATAACAAAAACAAAATAATAATAATAATAATAATAATAATAATAATAATAATAATAATAATAATAATAATAATAATAATAATAATAGTAATAATAATAACCATAATAAGAAAATAACAATTTCAAAATGCATGCATGAATTTAATTAAAACAAATCTACCGGATTTTTCCAAATTATTATGCTGAACATTTTCATGAAGAGCCGAAAATTTTGATATGCATTTTATTTTAGGCATCGTCTTTTTTAGGATTGTTCTAAATTTAAATGTTTGGTCGCTGCAATTGACAATGGAGTTATTGACATTATTATTCGACTTTAGAGCGTAATTATCTGAAATCGGTTCATAAACAATTGCGTTTTCTTGAAAAGAAACTGCCGACATCCTTTTTATTAGTTTGTGAGGATGAGGCGGATGTAATGACATAAATAAAAATTTTCTTTTCAAAAGAAATAAATTTCAATTTCCATGAAATTTAATCTAGTAAAACAAAGTGAAGGTCATAATAAAGAAATCATTCAACCGTGTAAAACACCTTCACAACTTAAAACTAACAACAACTTCACCGTTTATAAGACGCGCTTCACTGATGATTTTGTTAATTTTTGATCGGGTATCGATTTATTAATTTTAATAATGATCTTTTTGTTATTTACAACTGCTTATTTATGTTTATTTCCTGGAACAGATTCAATTCTTAATTTCTGTAAGCTGTTATTTATTAATTATTATTTTATTTTGAAAAGTATATACTTCCCCTTGGTATGGAAGTCAGGCAGACGTTTTAGCGGCTAAGGCCTTAGTAATTGATGTCAATGATTGCGTAAAAAATCTTCAATTTACCCCAGTTTACATTAAAAATGGACTCTCGTTATTATCACCAATTAGTTCCTTAAATGAAGGTTACAGTAATGTTTATAATAACAATTATTTATTTATTCTTTACTAATATTGAAATATATTTATAGTTTTTTTATCTATTTTTTATTTTTATTAAAATGGTTATTAAATTAAAATTACATGTAACTGTGGATCATGATGATCACGATGATCTGGATCATGATGAGTGAATAGATTTCACATTTCATCGTTTTTAGTGCGAGTGAGATGGTGATTGGAATTTTTTGTCATCAAGTTCTAAAAGGATTTTAGAATGTCGCTTGAGTAGATCCAATCCGATTATTAGTGGTTTAATCAGGTTTTTGGATACTTGGAGTGAGCATCTATATGTGGTATCTTGTAATTTGATTGTATACTTTTATTATAAATTGCATATTTTTATAATCAAAAATTTATTAAAAAGAGAGTTTGAAGACTATAAATCAGTAATATATCGATTCTTGTTGATACTCACGAATTTTCGGCACTGCCTTTTTCAAGTGAATTTCAAAATAATTATCAAAAATGCCCGTTATAAATGATTGCTGTGCATAAATTTTGTCCCTTTGTGTGTATTTTATAATATGGTATTATTGTTTTTTCTGCATTTTTTAGTAAATGTCCACAGTTCTTTTTCTTATTTCAAGTACGTGCTTATATTTTCTATATACAAATTAATTCTATATACAAATTACCATATTAAACCTTAATATTTGGTTATACCCGCCGTAATTTATGTGCTTTTGTGTATCAACATACTTACCATTTATGTGAAGAATGTTGAATATGAAAAAGGGTTTCAAGTTAAAAATAAAAAGTTGAACATTGACAAATGTAAAGTATCAAATAGTTTAAAAATGATTCATCCAATGGTTCACAGACTATACTTTCAAAGTTTTATGTTTTAAATAGAAATATGTCATGTTGTAATTGAATAAATTCTATTATAGAGGCAACTCGTTTAAAAGGTCTAAATATAGAATATACAATTGGAGAATCAAATGAGCTCCTTAATTTCATTTATTCTCCCAATACAACGGTTTCACTTCAAATTCAGCCAATGTATCCTACTGACGATGAGTTGATGAGCGTCGTTTTACAAGTTTTTGAAGCTTTATCCAATTCCAGTGTATCAAAACAAAATATTCTAGTAATAATCAACCGAACCCAAGGTATGTCGTTTTTATCTTAGCATTTTTTATATGTAATATTTAGATTTCAACAATTTAGACATCAACAATTGTAAGTGTTTTAGAATGATTTACAAATTATCTGAATTTTTAGTTGAAAATATCATTAAAAGGATTATTAATAGAAAATGGATTAATGTTGTATTTCTAACATTTACATCAGTAGAAAATGTCATCATCAATTTGCGCCAGTTCAATTACTTTACAATAATTAGTATTTTATATGATCCGGATGTTAATGCCAAGCTTATTAATCAGGTAATTAACATTAATAATATTAATAATAATAATAATAATAATAATAATAATAATAATAATAATAATAATAATAATAATAATAATAATAATAATAATAATAATAATAATAATAATAATAATAATAATATAATAATAATAATATAATAATAATAATAATAATAATAATAATAATAATAATAATAATAATAATAATAATAATAATAATAATAATAATAATAATAATAATAATAATAATAATAATAATAATAATAATAATAATAATGTTGAGGATACGTACATGATAAATAGCATAACAAAAAAGTAAATTACCTGGGGGAAGATCGTCATGACAAACGAGACGATCTATGGAAACTCAGTAAAGAAAACGGAAGTAAAAAGAAATGAGAAATGAGAAAGAGGAATGACAAAAAAGAAATTAGACAAGAAACCAAAAACAAAGGTCAGTATGAATTAATTAGTACAAAGGAGAAAAGGAATTTCAACTTTCAGAAAAACAAAATATGGAAAAAGCCGTATCTTGACAGCTTGTCAAAGATAGCGGAATTGCTTGGAGAAGGTGGCCTAACAAAAAAGGAAAAGAGAAAACATATCTCGACATCTGTCAGAGATAAACTGGAAACAGTCGGAAAATGCAGGAGAAAGAAAAGTGGAAAACATTTTATTATCTCTAGTGCCACAAATAAAACAAGCTTTATAAGTGTTGGGGTTCAATAGGAGCCAGGAAAAGGACATAAAGAGATTTTAGGAAAGGAATAAAGATAAATTATAATTTAAAAATTAATTAAAATAGAAAGAAATCATTAATAATTATTATAATATGAAATAGAGTATAAATAGTACATAAAAATTACTATACTTAGAATATAAATAAAAATAGTGTTTAAATAAAAATATGTAGTAAAAATAGTAATTAAGTAATTACTATAAATAGAATTGTTAACTTTAAATAAATACAAATAGAGATACAAATTGGAACAAAAGGACACAATTTTAATTTTGACGGGAAGGCTCATAATAAACATTAATTAGTCGAGAAAAAAGTTAGACTGAATTCAATTTGGATAAACATAATAGATCGATTTCGATTTTGCAAGCACACAATAACAATCAGTTATCTACATCGAATTTAAGTGGAATTACGTTAATAAGTATCAATCAAAAGTTTGTCAAATCTCTAAAGCTATTTATTTGGAATTTTCGGCTAATTCGAGTTTGGAATAGATCATAACCATTTCCTCGTTTTTCTCAAGTTGATTTTTCAAAGATAGTACAGATAAATTACTTTTTATTACTTTTTATATATATATTTAAAGAGTCAAAGCGTCAGTACGCCTTTTGTTACTGTTTCGCTTATCCGTTTCTGGGATTAAGACTATAGCGCACAAATTTTCAGGATTCACCCTCATCTTATTCTTGACACCTATATCGGGCTGTTGGCGCATTTAGGGCCGGCTTTGATACTTAAAACCATATCATTATTTATTTATTTAATAAACCTATATCACCCACGCAACAAATTAATTTCAATGGAGTGAAACTTTATCTGTGTTAGATCGAGTACCCCATCGAACCTAACATAAGGAGAAACTGGTGGACACTAAATTCAGACGAAAAGTGGGAGACAAAAGTGAGACAAAATATTAGATGGAAATTGATTGGAGAACGAAACGGAAAACGTGTCAAGTGTCTACGGAAAAAGGAGATAAACTAATCGAGAAAATTAACGAAGAAATTAAGGGAGAAATTTTATAGAAGTCATTGAGACGAGTATTTATTGGAAAACGACTTGTTGGAGAATAATTGTTAAAGAATAATTGTGAAGAGATTGTTGGAGAAGATATTCAGAAAAGAATTAGTTGAGAAATAAACGAAAAGAAGTTATTTGAATATTTAAATAAATTTGTCGAAGGTCAAAGAAAACAACCAACTCAAAGTCCCAGTTGATATATTAATCAGTAGTTAGTCAATCCGGTGTTGTACACGAGTGCTATTCCTCACTAAGTATTGCAATACGCATTGTATAAAGTGTTGAATTGATTGTCAGTGTAAAGTGAAAATTATTTGTGATTATCAATAAATATTTCCGTTGTCAAGTGTTATTTGTGGGTCAGTCAAAGACACGCTTGGAGTCAGAGTAAGAATTTTAATTTTATCACCAACCCAATAACCAAATAACCCAATAATAATAATAATAACAATAATAATAATAATAATAATAATAATAATAATAATAATAATAATAATAATAATAATAATAATAATAATAATAATAATAATAATAATAATAATAATAATAATAATAATAATAATAATAATAATAATAATATTAATAATAATAATAATTATTATTATTAGGATTCTCGTCCGTTTTTAAATCACTAAATAATTCCATAAATTTTATTTAATAAAAGATATCTCAAAAAACTTGTCTGTTCTTATTTTTGTTATTTAAACAAATTTCAGATTTTCTTAAAATATTTCTTTGATAAAAATATTTTTTAAAATTGATAAATTTCTTCTTTTTAAAATATTTTTCAATAAAAATATTTTTAAAATATTTACCAAATTTCTAATTAATCTTTAAGAATCTTTTAACTTCCTCATAATAATAATAATAATAATAATAATAATAATAATAATAATAATAATAATAATAATAATAATAATAATAATAATAATAATAATAATAATAATAATAATAATAATAATAATAATAATAATAATAATAATAATAATAATAATAATAATAATAATAATAATAATAATAATAATAATAATAATAATAATAATAATTATTATTATTATTATTATAATAATTATAATAGTAATAATGATAATTATAGGTATACTCAGCTCATTTGATGGCATGGATATATCAGTGGATAATTGTCGACCTAGTAAGTATAAATATTTAAATAAAATAAATAAACAATATTTTCATAAGTTGGGCGGATATAATTATTTAAGCGCACCAGACAATGGGCAAGGAGTCCTATCAAATAATGTTACAATAATAACTTTTGGACAGGGTGGATATTCTGGAAGATCAATTTTGCTCCAAGCTGCCTTCAATATGACAGTTTTACTAAGATGTGTCTCTAAGACGGTAAAACTGATTTTTTTCTTATTAAATTTATGATTTATAAATCTCCATTAAATATAATGAAACAAAATCAATGGGGCACCTTATTTTGTTATACTTACTTTAATAAATATAAAAACCATTGATAATGCAAAACTTTATAATAACACTTTGTTTGAATTTATTAAAAAGAGAGTTTGAAGACTATAAATCAGTAATATATCGATGTTTGTTGATAATCACGAATTTTCGGCTCTCCCTTTTTCAAGTGAATCGATATATTACTGATTTATAGTCTTCAAACTCTTTTTTTAAATAATTCAATGGAAAAAATAATCAGTGGTGAAATTGGAAGACAAAAGGTTCTTATAATACTTTGTTTGAATGCGTATTCAGTTTGTATGTCTAGCAACGGTGTCAAATTTTACTGTATAACGTTTGTTGTTTCATCAATTGTGCTGTCACACCTTTTTACAGATTTTATTGAGTGTACCCGATCCATTTTAGTTCAGTGCCACGATCACATTATAAACAGTCAAAATTCAGAATCATTTACCTTGTAATCTACTTATTTTTTTGAAATTGTTGGATTTTTAAGTTTTCTAAAATGACACTCTAATGTCAAAAGCTTGGCAATATTTTATTAAACGAAAACAGTAACGAGGTGAAGCTCGTCAAATGTCTCAAAATAATTAGTACAAAAGACTAAAGGATTGTTCACTTATCTTAGAAAAATATCAAATAGACTTCAATACACTTTCCGAGACATCCTCTTCCGTTGAAGTTATCCCTTTTGTCATACTTTCAGAAGAGCTAGGTTGCAAGAAGCACAAACTCATAGACTACTTTTCCCAGAAACAAACCATCACTCGGAGAAATTCTTGCTCAGAATGACAGCCGGAGATGGACTTTCATTCAAAATTTACAGTCACTTATATCGATATTAGTGCAGGATTGAGAGGAATCAGCGACATATTGAACGAAGAGTGAGGGAAGAGACTTTGTCAATCCAAAATTTGTATAAAGGGAAAACCATATTCAAATTTGATAAAAGGTAGTCTCCCTCAGGGTCAGCTGCTTCATTGATTTTTAAGGAAGAGTGCAAAACGGAAAATAGTGTAACTGACAATTTTGTGTCGAAACTTGTTGACATTCATTTTAATAATTGAGAAAAAGAACACAAAATATATATATTATAAATACTCACTCACTGATTCTGCAATGCTCAATTTATTTTTCAGTTATATTTTACTAAATTTACTTATTGTTATAAGTAACTTAAATGAATAAATAAATATCAGTAAAGATATCTTTACTGATTTATAGTCAAGTCTCTTTAATAAATACAATGTCAATTAAAAAGAAATCAGTGGTGAAAATTGAAAAAAGTTCTTATAATATATATATATATATATATATAGTAGCAAGTATTGAAATAAACAATGATATCAGTCTAACAGTAATAATCATTAACATTCGTTTCTATTTAGGGAATAAAAAATACTCTGACTGGAGATTTTGATGGTACTAATAGAATAAACTTTCTCTTCAACATAATTCAGAATCCAGGTATTCGAAATAAAAGCCTAGGATATATGAAATATGATAGGCTAACAAAAACTGTTACTTCACAAGCCAAGCTAACCTCCTACTTTAATTTTGTCTATACTTATGATTTGAGTTTATCATATTTGCTTGCAACAGGATTCAGAATAGGTTATATCGAAGTATGCTATATTTTTCATATAGTATTTAAATTAAATTTTCAAGTACCCCCCGTTTTCCTATATATTAAATGGAACTTATACGGGTTATACAATAGATTTATTGAATAGAGTATTAAAGGATTTAAACATTACTCCTACATACATACCGTTACCGATAAAAAACACTGGAAGTTTTGATTCATCAAATTATAGTTTTTCCGGAATTCTAGGATATGTTCAAAATGGAGTTAGTCATATTAAAATCTTTGGCCATGATGAATTTTAATTATTTTAGACTATTGATACAGTTTCAATTCCGATTATATTGACAATTACCAGACTGACTTATTTTGATTTTGGAACAAATGTCTTATCCGGAAACATTATAGGTGCTTATAAAAGTTCAGCCCAGTTTGGAATGGCAGCTATTAATTACTATATAAACCCATTTGATATGCCAGTATGGGTTACATTGTTATGTAGCTCGCTAGCGATTGCATTAGGACTGGCAATAACAGATTATTTGTTCCCCGACAAATACGCCAGATACAAATTTCTTATGAGTGTATTTTACTCGTTCAGCTCATTGACTCATGGCGCTTATTTTGATCCACCAAGACGAGTTGGTGGAAGAATACTAATGTGTTTGTGGTGGCTCTATTGTCTATTTGCAGTAGTTATTTGGGTTTCAAATTACGCAGCTCTTTTAGCTAAATCATACACAAATACACAATTGACGTCATTTTCGGTAAATATAAACTGTCAAATAAAATAAGTTATATGATTTTCATAATCCAGGATATACTCAATCAAAATTATTACAAATATACAACTGTCAATGATGATTTATTATATTCGTTTTTGACAAACAATGCTTACCAGAATACACAGACAATTTATCGAATAATGAACGAAGAGACTCAAAATGGAACAGTTAACTCATTAGATGACGCTCTGTCCTTGATTCCAAATAATTATATCATTCTTTATGATGATCGAACCTTATATTATCAAAGTAGCAAAAATTGTTTAAAAATGTTCGGGAAATTTGTATATTTTGATTATGGAGTTATTATGCCAAAATATTCAGAAAAGATTCTTGTTATGACTACCAAGTTAAGACAATTCAGAGCGCAAGGAATCACAGCTGCACTCATTGATAAGTATATATATATATATATATATATATATATATATATATATATATATATTATAAGACCTTTTTTTTCTAATTTCACCACTAATAGTTTTCCATTTTATTTATTAATTAAAAAGAGCTTGACGACTATAAATCAGTAATATATCAAAAAAGCATCGATATATTACTGATTTATAGTCTTCAAGCACTTTTTAATATATATATATATATATATATATATATATATATATATATATATATATATATATATATATATATATATATATATATATATATATATATATATATATATATATATATATATATATATATATATATATATATATATATATATATATATATATATATATATATATGTGTGTGTGTGTGTGTGAGTGATATAAAACAATGAATAATAGTTTTATATAGGTATTGGCCTCTTCAATTTCAAAGTTGCAATAGTTCTGATGTGTCTGATATTATTTCAAATTGGTTGTCATCATTAATAAAATATCCTTTGCCAACCTCATTCGATATCAACTATATGATAGGAGTTTTCATTATTGTTGTCGTTGGTGGGATTGCAACAATGATTCTGGCTGTCGCTGAAAAATTAATTCGTCTCTGTGTTTTGGTTAGAAATTTAATTTTCATTTATTTTATGACGATTTTTAATAAATTTAGTTTTTAAAATGGTATAAAAAACCTTTTATTAAAAATAAAATAAATATGCTTAACTTCATTCTTGTGAATTTCTTACAGTTATATCGATTATTTAAATAAAATAATTGTTTAATTATTTTACAGATCATGTTTTATTAAATATAGTTTACAGATATCGAAACTGCTTTTTACGCATACCCCTTATCAAGGTTATTTAAATGCAAGTTCATTTAAAGGTAAATTTCAGGTCATTGTGGGGTGAAAGGGGTCGTTTTAAGGCCATAAAGGTCGATATGAGGGTCAAAATTTAAATACGACCTCGATTTAGAGACATTTAAGGGTTAATATGATCAGTTAAAACCTGTTATATACCAGTTATTAATTCTGCATCAGCTTTTTTAACTTCATCTTTGAGTGATGCGTTAATAAAGTTTTTATAGTACGAAATTGTCTTTCAACTACAGTTTTAGTATTATGGTGGTATGGACTTGGAAATATCAACTCAATTCCTATTGTTTTAGATAGTTCTTTAATACTATAAGCTTCAATATTCTTTCTATAATCAATGTGAAACTCCTTATGTGCCCCGAATTTCAATATTCAATTCTGGGCCCTCAGGACATTTCCCAGCGGACTGGTCGAATTAGAGGTTGTGGGAACGGTGATATCTGCACTATATTATATTATATTTTTTTCTGATTTAAAAGACATACAAAATATGTACATCTGTATGTATATAAAATATTATTTGCTGTTCAAATTTTAAATCAATTAGTTTATGTTTAGGCTTTAATGAGTTAAATAAAAATTTTAATTACCTATAATTATTTTAAAAGAAAATAATACTATGTTAAAAATTCCTTTTCTTTCCCGATTCGCACACATTTGTTAATCCGGAACTGTGCAGTTGTAGTTATTATCGTTAACATGAAAGTTATTGCTTTATGATCAGTGCGTAATACAAACCGTTTATCATACAAATAATTGTTGGTGACGTCAGAAATAATATATAGCCAAGAGCTCTTTTCGCGTGATACAATATCCTCTTTCGTCGGTACTCATTGTATGGAGTTCATGTGCAATAACGTGTTCATGTCTCTGTTCATCCATTTGTGATAAAAAGCTCCAATTGTATCAAAGCTTGGCTCTGTATCTAATATGCATTTTTTCATGAAATTTGGAAATATGAGAATTGGTGCTGTAGTCAACAATATTTTCATTTCTTCGAAGGCTTTCTCACATTCCTCGGTCCAGTTTAATTTTTCACTATTTTTTCGACATACTTTTTAATGCTCTTGATTTCGTTGCATATTCCTTAATAAATCTCCGGTAACAGTAACACATACCTAAAACCTTCTCAAATTCTTTATTAACTTAGGCCTCTGGAAAGATTTGATAGTCTCAATTTTATTCTGATCTATTTTAATTCCTTGACGGTTAATTATGTACCCTACATATTTTTCCCCAACCTTTAACACTTTTCCGGATTAATTCTTAATTTAGCTTCCATTATTTTCTCTAGAACACATCGTAATATTTGTCAATTGTTTTCATAAAAATTAAAATATCATCTAAATACACCATAATTTCATTCCATATATTTTTCAATATTTTGGCCATTAATTATTGGAATGTACGCTGTGCCGCTGAAATGCCAAAGGGATTCGTTTAAATTGCTTTTCTTTAGTAGAAAAGGCTGTTTTTCCTTGAGATTCTGCGTCTAATTTCACTTGATAATCAGCGTTCCCAAGGTCTATAGAACTAATGTTTTTAAATCCATGTAATGTATCTAGAATTTCTTCTACAATTGTCATGGGAAAAGCTTGTTTTTCGGTAATCTTTTTAAGTTGTCTAAAATCTAAAAACAAAGTCTGATCACTTTTTTCTTTTTTCCACCCACATACTAACAGCGAATTACATTTTATTATGATATAATTATTTAAAAATTTTTTATTATTTTATTCTAAATTGATAGATTATCTTCTTGGTTTAATCATAATTGAACCTCTTTTTTTGATAATTTTATGTTCAATCAAATCTGTGCATCCAATATCCCAATTATTAGCCATGAAACCACTTTTTATTATTTTCCACAATCTCGAACAGTCTTTTATTTACGTTTAATCCTAAAATTTCTATTTCTTTTTGAAGCCTCTAAGTAATTTGTAAGATTTCCTCCAAACCAATCTTCTTTTTCGTATATAAATTCATTATATCCTTCTTCATTCTGTTTAATATAGCTGGTTTCGATTCAAAACTCTTTGTAATTCCACTCCACCTATTTTATGTTGAACGATATTTTTAACTATTATAAATGTTATTTTTCTTTCCACGTTGCCAATTATTACATCAATGTGTTTTTCCGATTGTTTTTAATTTACTATCATTTATACATCTTAACATCTTATCTGTTTTTATAATTTTGACATTTACTAATTTATCTACCACTGGTTCTGTCATTACATTTACTCCCACTCTTGTATCTTGTACCGAGTCCATTTATAGCCCTGAATCTCAAGAGTTATACTCGGTCTACCTTGCATTTTTTTATAACTCAATGTTGGTCGTTGCCATTCATCTTTAGTGAAAATATTTTGGTCCTCCGATATTTC
>CAUHTR010002488.1:0-57717 GCA_959609185.1 Schmidtea polychroa
GATATTCAATAAAGTTTCCAGGTTAATTGTTTTTTGGGGTCAGTCGAAGACATGCTTGGAGTCGAGTAAGATTTTAATTTTATCACCAACTAAATAACTCGACATTATTATTATTATTATTATTATTATTATGTGATTATTATTATATTATTATTATTTATTATTATTATTATTATTATTATATTATTATTATTTTAAATAAACTATAATTCGAATTCAATTGTATTCAAACTCTGACTTATCGGGTGACTAAAACAATCCTTAAATTGACGATTAAGCATTTATAAATAAAATAATAATATGTACGCAATAATATTAATACGAATATAATACGGTTAATATGTATATGTTACTTTCTTAATAGTATAATTCAGATGTACATTATTATTATAATATTAAAATTGTGCTAATAATTAAATCTTCCCTCACATCCCCCCTGTTTTAAAAGCCTTAGCCGTATCTCATTTCGAATATTGTTTTACTTCTTTATCCATAAGCTCGTAACTTCTATCATGGTAATTTTTTAATCACTCGAAAAGGTCCTCTGTATCTATCATCTTCTTTTTTTCCTTATGTCTATCTTTACCAAACGTTGTCATCTATTTTAATTCTCTATTAATTCTATCTGCGTTTCTGTACTTACAGTTCTTTGCTTTTCTTGTATTTCTTCAATGATTCTAATTCGGTCATTATTTACTTCTTTTTTGTTTTGCCATTCTCTTGTTATTCGAAACCAAATACTATTTCCGCTGGACTTTCCCTAATGTACTTTGTACGGTTGCGTTCAAGCAAATTCAATTCTGGTAATACCTCTACCCAATTGCTTTTTATCTATCTTTGATTGCGGTACTACTCATAAATCTCTTATTGTTCGAAATTGCCCTTCTATATCCATTTGCACTATGATGGTATGGACTTGAAAATTGAAGCATTATGTTTATGATTTTAGCTAATTCTTTCATCACCCCTGATTCAAATGTCTTTCACAATCTACTTGAATTATCCTAGGAGAACCGTATTTAGATCCAAAATTTCATATTGTGTCAGCTGTTTGTTTTCTCATCTTGCTTAAAACTGCTGTAGGGAAATATATCGAGTGCACATATCAATCGTATTTCCTAATATGCTAGTGTTTCCATGTACACTTGTTTTCAAAGGTCCACAAAAATCTACAGCAATTGTTTCAAACGGTTTCGACACTTCCGTTTTTAGTATCGTTTCCTTTGTTTTAGTTGTTAGTGTTTTTCTTTTTTTGGGCATAATTCACATTTTAATAATTTCTGTAGTTATCATTTTGTAATTCATCCATGTCATAATTTACTTTTATGTAGTCAATCACTTTTTTGGCAACCTGCGTGGCATAGGATTTTATGCATTTTTTGTTAAATTTTTTCCGCGATTGTTTTTAGGAATCCAAATTTTATTTTCTTTTGTCATGATAACATCATCATCAATCTTAATTTAGTTTTACGTTTTTCATGATCACTCCTTTTTGATTTTCTATCTCAACAGTTCCTTTTGCCAATCACACCTTGCTTAACAGCTGTCATTGGTTAAAGTCTTGTTTTCATTTTTTCTATTTTAGGATTTTCAGAACTTCCTACATTGAGTATCGTCCACATTTATATCGAGTAAGGCATCTGCATTGGTATGTTCAATACCTTTCTAAATGAAATATCCATATCCAACTGCTAAGAAATTTATGCCAAGTTTGGAATTGTGCCGTGATTGGCTTTTTGTTGTCATCATGACTGTTAATTGCTTTATGGTCCGTTCTTAATTTGACTTTTTTTCCCTACAAAATGTGTTAAAATTTTGAGTAAAATAATAATGGCCAATAACTCCTTCCTTGTTATACAATAACCTTTTCATGCTTATTCATTGAATGCGAACCATATGCAATTACTCGCTCATGTCCCTGTTCGTCTAACTGTGATAAAACCGCACAATTGTATCAAAACTTGCATCAGTATCCAAAAGAATTCTTTCTGAAAGTTAGGGTATATTAATACTGGTGTTTTCGATAATGCATTTTTTAATTCTTCAAATGCTTCTTCACATTTTTCTGACCATATAAGTTTTTCATTAGTCGTACCACATATAGACTCTAATATTTCGTGAAAACATTGAATATTTTTTATAAATTTTCTATAATAATTACACAACCCCAAAAAACTTCTTAGTTGTTTTCAAACATTTAATGTCTAACAAAATTTTTAATTGCTTCAATTTATTTTCATCCACTTTCACACCTTCATTATTAATTATATGGCCTAAAAATTTTGTCTCATTTGTTAATGTACATTTTTCTGGATTTCCTCGTAATCCCGCTTCCTTAATTTTCATTAGTACTTCATTTATTCTTTTAAATGCTCTTCTTTATTTGTAGAAAATATTAATATGTCATCCAAATATACAATAGCTGTTTCCACAGAAGTTTTCCTAAAACCATAGTCATTAATTTTTGAAATGTAGCCGGTGCTGCAGCAATTCCAAAAGGCATTCTATTAAAACAGTACTGTCCGCTCCTTGTTGAAATGCGGTTTTCTTGTGAATTATTTGTTAACTCCACTTGATATATGCACTTCCAAGATCTATAGTACTAAAAAACTTGGATCCGTTGAGTGAATCTAACATTTGTTCAATATTAGGCATTGGAAATATTGTGTCTTCTGTTTTTTATTGAGGTTTCTAAATCCAAACACATCTGATGTCATCCTTTTCTTTTTTCCAAACACATACCAATGGAGTATTCCAACTCGAATCACATTTCCTAATAATACCATTTTCTTTCCAATTTTGTATAGCCTCCTCAATCTTTTCTTCTAAAGAGCCGGTTGTCGCTAGGGTTTCATGTGGATTGGGCCTTCAGTAGTTTGATTTCATGCCTTAATAAATATGTTTTTCCAATGTCCCATTTATCCGCCATAAAAACTTCTTTATTTTCATTATTATCTGATACATTTATCTCCTTTTTTAAATCAAATAAATTTATTGCTCGACTAATCTTTTCATCATCATTATTTGAGTTGCTAAATCTTGCCTCAATATTACAAATTTCATTAAAATTATTTTTCTATTTCCGTATTTTCAGTTATACTATCGTTTATTTTCATTAACTTGATGTTGATTGACGAAGTTAAAAATCTATCCCACCATAATTGGCGGTGAAACCTTTTTTAACAACAACAAAAATTACATTCTCTTCTTTGTTACCGATTTGAATCTTCAATTTAACATTGCCAAATGTTTCCAATGGACTACCATTTGCACACCAAATTCCCTTCATTGTGAGGTTTAATATCTATCCCACCTATTTCTTTGATGATCGAGCTTTCTATAACATTCATTCTGGCCCCGTATCCAATAGACAATGTTTAAAATAATCCTATTAATCCCAACTATTATGCTTGGTCTTCCACCCATCTTATCATATACAATTTCTAAATCGTCATTTAAAACAGAAATATTATTTATATGTTTATCCAATGTTTCGTCATAAACAAACTTTTATTGCTATTTATTAATTTTGGCCTCACAAATACTTATTATCTTCTTACAATTCTGATCACATTTATTTTCAATTACATTAATTCCATCACGCATCAAATTACAATCATTAATATCAGTTTTATCTCTTATGTCATATATAATCTTACTGTTACTCTGATTATCTTTCTTCATTACATCATATTTTTTTTAATTTAATTTTCACGTTTTTAATACTATCTTCTAATTACATCTGATTTAAATTTAATTTTTTTTACATTAATTTGATTTAGATATACTGTCTAAATTATTATTACTACTTTTAAAACTATATATACTGTCTAAATTACTATTATTATTAAAAAATATACTATACTTATCTTGGCGCACACAATCATCATTATTACCCTTTAATGCATGGCTCCTATCATCTCGCCTAATGATGGAGCCCTCCCATTTGGGTGTTCATCACTTCGGGTAGACTGAGAATCCTCCGCTTCGTTTCCGCGGTCTTCCATAGCTGCCACTCTTCGATCGGCGTATCTGTCTTGATATCGTCTGTTATCTTCGTAATTTCTAGATTGGTTTCTTCCTGGATGATCAGTGTGTCGGCTGTTCCCCCAACATTGAAATCGCAAATGACCACGTTTTCCACATCCTGAGCATGAAATCGATGGAACATTCTCCCCGGTGATGGCCAGATTCCTTACAAGCGTTGCATCTCAATTCCGAATTTATCGTGTTTATTTTTGCATTCTCTAATCATGTGTCCTTCTTTTCCACATCCATAACACTTCTTTTTTGGGCATTCTCGACTCGAATGTCCTAGTTCTTGACAATTCCAACATGTGACAACGCGACTTCCACTTGCTCTGTTGTCTCTTTGGTAATACTTTTGATTAGTATTCCTTCCAGAATCGAATCTTTGAGTGTGCGGAATAGAATTGAATCTGGTTCAAAATTTCGTCTTTCTTGAACATTAGAAAAATTGCGTTGTCGATCTTGTATATCGGCAAATCCTTGTCGTTTCTTTATTACGTTTGCGAACGTTTCTTTCCTTTGCATAACTGCAATACTAGAAACTTCAATGTTGATAGCATCAACTTTACGAATTACGTCCTTGATCTCTTCGACTTTTTAAAGCGTCTCGCATCTTGATCTCTTTTTGGATTTCTTTGTCTTTGACACAATGTATCAAAAAATAAGCGACTAATTCGTTTTTATCCCACTTGTGTTTCAATACTTTGTCGACCATTTTCTCAATCTTTTCGAAAAACACTGGCGCTGCATCGTTATCTTTCTCATAATTGTATAAGTTCAAAAAATCGCCTATCAGTGTTGACGGCTTCTTGAAAGCTTCTCTGAGTCTATCTTCAAAATTAATAAATTTGACATCGACGGCTTCATAAATCGGTAAAATATCTCTTGAAATAAGGCATTTTATCATCATATTTTGGTTATCTTGATCTAGACCACATAACTGAAAATATCGCTTACATTCTTCAATGAAAGTTTCGATTTCGTCTCTTCCGTCGTAAACATCCGGAATCATCTTGTTCACTATTGCCAGGGTCGCCATGTTAAATAAAACTAGAAGTAGTCGAATTCAAATTGTATTCAAAAAACTCTGACATAATCGGGTTGACTAAACAAATCATTAAATTGACGATTAAGCATTTATAAATAATAATAATAATTATGTACGCCATAATATAATACGAATATAATACTTTAATATGTATATGTTAATTTCTTAATAGTAATAATTCAGATGTACATTTATTATTATAATATTAAATTGTGCTAATAATTAAATCTTCCTCACAATTATTATTATTATTATTATATTTATTATTATTAATTATTATTATTATTATTATTATTATTATTATTATTATTATTATTATTATTATTATTATTATTATTATTATTATTATTATTATTATTATTATTATTATTATTATTATTATTATTATTATTATTATTAATATTATTATTATTGTCATAATAATAATAATAATAATAATTATTATTATAGGATATAAATATTTTAAATAACGATCCGAAAACGAAAAAAATTGAAATTTTATGAGAAAATTTCAAATATTACCATAAAATTTATAATTAAATACTCAAAACAAAAGTACATTATGAAAATAAAAATAAAATTAAATTGAAAATTACACAAAATATCACACAAGGAAACGTCCAAAAATGCCCAAATAAGTAAAAACAGCAATAATTATATCAAAGATTAAATTCTAATCAAAAGACTAATCAAAACAGCTGCCGAAATTCATTCCCATTTCCCCAATTCATTGAAACAAAAAAATCATGTTTACAATATTTATGATCAGAAAACTAAATTCCTACCATTAAAGAAAAGTAAAAGCTGTTGTGAAATTTCATTTAGGTTTCAATGCATGAATTCATCAGAGCTAATAATTCTACACGAATTCATTATTATTAATGTTTCTGCTATCTTTAGTGTTTTTTAAACAGGATGGAGAAACGGAAAGGTAAATTGAAATCAGCAGTTGATATTTGTATTTGATAAAAAAAAGTTAAGTAACACCTCCCAATACATTAGCATGAGATTTCCGTTGAATAAACCATATACTAATGGGTGTGAACTCTGGTGCAACAGGCAACCAACAATGGCCTCTACTACTTTACACAGTCTGCTAACTTCCTGTGGTTATTTGCTAAGTATTTCATTACATCTAACAATCTTTTTACTTGGTGATTATAATTTTCTTTTAACTATAATCAATATAATAATTTAAATTCTTATCTAATTAATCGACTAATATTTGTTGAATTATTTCTTAAGATGATACGCCCTGAATTGGGCCGCTGCCGTTTCTTGCGGGCGCCATCAGAATTTGGATTTTTCATACTATATCCTATTTATTAGTTTAACAGAAAATTTATTATAACAACGATAATTATTATTTTATTTTTAATCATTTTAATATTATTATTATTATTATTATTATTATTATTATTATTATTATTATTATTATTATTATTATTATTATTATTATTATTATTATTATTATTATTATTATTATTATTATTATTATTATTATTATTATTATTATTATTATTATTATTATTATTATTATTATTATTATTATTATTATTATTGCATCGCCAAACGTCAATTAACCACCATCTGCCAATAACCGATTACATAATCACTCTATGATAGACTTCTAGATTGATAAAATCAAATTTGATTTTTATTTTCAGTATTTGAATTGAAACAAAATTATATATTTTATAATCAATATTTTTCATTAATTAATTAAATTAAGTAAGACTATCAAAATAAAAAATAGAAATATTTTTAATAATGATTTGATTACATAAAAACTAGATATATGAGACAAAGTTGACATCAAAATATTTTTTATTGGGAACGAGGATCTGGTTATATAATATTTAGAGAGAAATTAAACTTTGCCTGTTCTGAATTGGGATGGACATGTAGGTGTGTAAAGGATGATACAAGTCACTATTGGCACTAAATATTTCTGTTTAAAAGATTTATGGAGTCCAGTAATTTAAACTTCAGGGGAAATGTGAGGTTTAATAATTATATGGACATAAAATTCATAATACCTAATTCAATTGTCCCACTAGAACTTACCCAACATCTTCTAAGCAATATTTATTTGGGTTTTTATTCGTTATTGTTTTAGCTTATTGTAGCGCGTATCTCCAATTCTGACAGGCTAGAAATTGAAGGAATATAATTGGGAAATGACAACTAACAACTTAAAGTTATACTATAAACACATCAGTCCACTTTGGCACTATCTGTATTAATAACATAATAGGTCAAGCATCAATGGCAATGTCAATTATATTTTATTTTTGTGTCATTGATATTTTCAAAAGGTCATTTCAGGGTTAAAACAAGTCGATTTAGGGATCTAATTTTAATGTTAATGTTGGGTTTTATGATATCAAAATTAATCGTTGGTTACCCTGACTCCACGTGTTCCAAAATCAATAAACACAAACTCCCAACGTATATTTGTTTTATAAAAATTTACAACTCTCACAATTAATTACACAGTTGGTCAACCACAATTATCACACAATTACAGATCAGACTCCGCTCTGGAAGGTCTCAACCTTGTACAATTAAAAAATTTAGTTTCACCTTGTGGTTTAGTTCCATTCTATGATCCAATCCCTTTTGACACTCCTTGTCTAACTCTTAAGTTTCTCCTATAATTCTTTTTCTCCTTTTATTCTATTCCTCTAACTCCTAATGTCGGTTTCTTCTTCCCTACATAAGGCTATCGCCGATTATGTGAATTTGGAGTTTCCTTTTATACTCCCATAATCGTTGTAATTGCCCTATTTTTGACCTAATTGGTTTTGACTTCCTTAGTTATCATTCCCTAATTAGCTATTTCTGTTGACCCTCTTCCTGATTCCCCTTCTTTTGTTTACCCTCGTTTATCCGGCTGTTTGGATAATTGCTTTTTGAATTCCCAATTTGTTTATCCTCCCAAATTGCCGCGCTCGGGTTTTCCATTGGCTCGGGTTTCCCATTAGCCAATTAATTAATTAATTAATATTTCGTGTTTTTTATTTGCCTGTTTAACGACCCTTTCTAAACATTTTCTAACAATTTCTTGCTCACTGTCTTCTTCACCATCCCCTAATCTACCCCTGTCCCGTTTTCCAGCTTCAATTTCGATAACTTTTCACTTTATTCCACTTTCTCTGGTTTGCGCATTTTTCCATTTCATGTCTGATTGTACACTTTTATAGTTCTGTTTTTATCATATCTTTCTTTGCCATTACTTCTCTGCTTGACCGCCATTCAATTTCGGTTTTACTTTTAATCTGAACTATATAATTTAATAATTTACTTTTAAAACCTCAAAATTAAGAATGATTTAGTCTCATTTAAGAGTCAAGCTGATCGGTTAAACGGGTCGAAGGGTAGATATTTACGTGTTAAATAATGGGTTAATTTAGATTCGTTTATGATTGGAATTGTGTCGCAATAAGTATTGTGTAATAACCAGTGGTGGTATTGAATTGTTAGTGTCATTACCATTTGTTTTGTCATCTGTAATAATCAATAAAGGTTTATATTGACTGAAAATAGTTATTGTGTTGATCAAAAAATGGATGGTTGGAGCCAAATAATTAATTTGTAATTTTATACTTCTCCAACAATATTGAAAAACAAAAATAATTGTCTAGGTTTCGTCCAACACGCTTAGATCGTATTTGAAATTCTTATGTATTTCATTGTTTCTCGGATTCATTTCTACACACAATTTTTCACTAAGATATTTATAGTAAATGCAATATAAATCCTTGTGAATTTTATTCAGTAACTGACAAGCTCGATTTAAGTATAACTCTGCATTCTTAAAGGAATCGAATTTTAAATAAATAACATTTAACTATTTTCAAGTTAAAATTGTCATCATTAAGCATTGATTTATGTTACATCTAATTATCTCTGATTCTTTTTAATACATTCTCCATTAAGTGTTAGAGCAGCATCTTCGTTAATGTATTCATATCATTTAGCTTACTCGACATTTTAATTTAAAATAAATATTTATTAAACTTTACATATATATAATAGACAAAAGATAATCTATAATTGCTCTTTGTGAAGATCTTGATGCATTTGTTTCTCAAAGTCTCTTTTAAATATCAATTTTATATAAGTAATTTCGTCATCATATTAATGAAATAAAATCTTTTAAAAATGAGGTCTTACGATATAATTGTTTGTTTGTAGGAATGATACTCCACAATAACTTAAATACTTATAATGAAAATACAAATAATGAAGTTAGACACATCAGCAAATGTTAAATATAATTAAAATATTTTAAAATTTTAAATAAATTACTAATAAATATTTATTATAACAATGTTTAATAATTAATTAAAATAACATATTAAAAGAAAATTAATATTAATAAAATAACTTTAAGTAGTATTAATAAATTTAAGTTATAATTTTAAATTTCTAATTAATATTTTCATTGAATTTTATAATTTAACTTGAAAATTAATATTTTAATTGAGAATATTACTTTAATTTAACTTAAATTTAAAAATGTAATTTATGATTTAGAATTTTAAAATCTTGGATAGAAAGTTTATGCAGATAAAACCTATTCAGAATGGGTTTTATATTTCAAACCCAAAAACTAACATACATCAGATTATATCTCTTATATTCTGCTATAATTCCCCCTTAATAGTCATGCGCATGAATTGCATATGTAATGCATTGTTAATTCACTAATTTATGGATTTTCGATGAGAGAAAATATGGAGATTCTTGTTATACATTTGGATATGTCAATTTTTGAATTATTTTCGATAAAGGAAAAAATGAGTAATTTTAAAATTTTTTTTAAATTATAAAAGTACGACCTAATGAAAATCAGTCAATTTTTTCATAAAATCTTGATCAGTTTTGAATCATTTAACAGAAATCCGTACACGGATATTGATGATAAAACATTATTGTTATGCTTTTAATCTGTTAGTCTCAGTGAAAATCTTTCAAGTCCGAATACAATCCCAGAACAAGTTCAATTTTTAAGGTTCTACTATTAAGGGTTTTGATTCGATTTATTTTATTAGTCATACACATGAATTACATCCGAAATACGTTGTTGAGTTTTTTATGGATGTTTGATATAAGAATTGTATGATTTTTATAGATTTTTATAGACATATTTATAGATGACATATTCGGGAGCGAAATTCCGGGAAATTTCTGGATTTTTATAATCCCGATTCCCAAGATTTCACCATTATAAAACCAGGGAATTAAAAAAAATAATTTACTCAAGTTTGTCATTTTAGATAAAATACCAAATGTTTCCTTAGTGATTAATGGAATCATATTTTAAAAAATGAAAAAACGTAAAACCATAGAATATTTTTTTTACGTAGTAAGCGTAGGTACAGCTTGTTTAGTGTTATTCATTTATTATTGTGGATTCATTTTGTGCCGTTTATTTTCGTTTGAAGTGATTGGTAAGCAATAAAATCTGTATTCATTTATTAATTTATTATATATTTATATTTAAAAGTTTTTTTATTAGACCATGTTTAAAAATTATTCGTCGGAAGGTTGGAACTATTTCAAAAGGGATGAAAGTTGTGAAAAGCCGGTTTGCAAATACTACTCAAAAAATATTGGATGCAAAGGATCATTCACCAGTAGGTTAATTCGTCATCTTTCAGCTGTGCATTTTTCGAACGGAAGCTTCGATAATCTAGGTCTTATCAGAATTTATGGCAATTGTTACGCTGAAGTTACCTGGAAATACTGAAATTATTTTGGAAGAGCAGGGAGATTTTATGATAGCTTTGAACAATGTCCATAAAATTGTGAAGTTGTTTAAGAAATCAGTCGTAAAAAACTTTGTGCTTCAAAAATATATTAAAAACGAGCATGGAAAAGAACTCAATCTCTTGTTGGATTCTCAGACTAGGTGGAAAAGTATTGCTCCAATTTTGGAACGATATCTATTGTTTAAATCCTGTATAAAAAAAGCGGTGATAAATCTAAACTCCCGGATTAAATTATACGAAAATGAGATTGCAAAGTAGGAGGAATTGTTAAGTGTCTTAAAACCAGTACAATTGGCGGTTGAAGCACTTGGTATAAAATTTCTCTTCAATTCTGTTCGAGATTTACCTGGCACATTAGAAACAAACTCGTTAGAAGCTCAGCAGAATAGACGACCTAAAAGGCGTTCGAAAGATTTGATTTCGCTTGCAATGTTTCTGTAAAATCCGGAAAATTTAAAATCTGATACAAATAACTGTGACTTGAATAGTTATGGACAGTTTTTTGCTGTATCATCAATTTCCGCAGTATCTAAATTAGCAAAAGATTTGGTAATCCAATATTTTTCTTATGATCGGGAGATAGCCATATATAATGATTCAGATTTATGTACCAACAACAAGCGATACTACTTTACCATCACCATCAACTACAAACGATTTGTTGAAGAAGGCTTTGGCAAGTGCAATAAGTAAATCACAGAAAACTGTAGAGGTTGTAAAACCTGAAAAAACAACATCCATACAAAAGGAGATGAGATTATATGCGGCAACAGGAACAATGACACATACTCTTAAAAATTTATAATTTATGACGATCAACCAACATCAACCGAATCGGAGAAGTTTTTTCAATTTCTAGAACAATTGTAACAAAAAAAGAGTGGGTTTGTCAGGTCATTCAATTGATGTTTTTTGTTTTTTAAAAACAAATTTTAAAAAGCTTTAATAAGTTTAAAAAATATACCAGACAAGGTGAATTAAATTTTTTTATTTTTATTATTGCATGTTTTTTGTAAATAAAAATAATGAATTATAGTACAAATGTAAAATTTTTAATATTAAAAAAATTTCCCGGTTCCCGGGTAATCCAGAGATTGAAAGAAAAGTCCGGAACAGCACTCACTAATGACAATAAGAGAAAACATGGACATATATTTAAGATTATTGAAAAATAAATCTTCTTGAAATGTAACAAAAATTATCTAGGAACCCGAATTATTGACAGAGATAATTGCTAATTAGTTGCAAGATACCTAAAATTACGATCCATCTCATCCAAAATATTCGAAAATGCTTGATTCAGGGATTGAGAAATTCAAAGATTAGAGTAAAAGCATGAGTTATAAATGAATAGATCTTTTTGCGTTCAAAAAGTTACAGTTTGAGCAGTAAGAATAATACATTATTTTAGACATGATTGTATAGAGTTGAGCAGGCATGAATTATTATTGTTAGTTTGTAGATATTATAATTTTGAATGCAACAAACTGTAAATCTTTGAAATCAATTAACATAATTATAGAAAAATGAAAAGAACACTTTAAATAAAAATTATGTTGTAAATGAACAATTGCAGTTTGAAGAATTGCAGTTACGAATCGAACAAGCTATAAGTCTTTAAATTTCATCAAGTAGATTGACGAGAAATCCAAAAATAAAAAATATATTTTTAGGGGAATTTGTAAAATACTTAAGGTGGATTGGTTTCTCAGAAAGTAAAACCAGTATTGTTCTTTTCGAGAATACTAAAAGTTTCAGAGGACCAGCATTCGATATTAGAAATAGAAGCTCTGACTATAGTTAAAAGTTGCTGAAGATGGAGTCACTTAAAGTTCGTAAATTTAGCATCATAACAGACCAAAAATTTGTTTTGTATCTCTTTAATCAAAATCACTTTGAAAATCACAAACGAAAAATTAAGGAGAATCGAATTTCAGACTACAAATTTGATATCAATGAACACATTGTCACACTGCGCTTCCGTATTTAATAAAAAATACATTCAAAATTATGTCATTCCGGAAAAATGCGAATGTTATTTGTGAATTAAGATTTTCCATACTCAAGACATAAGAGGTTTGACCAATAAATACAAATTTTTAATCTATCATACATTTATCCTCTTCTGGAACAGACACCACCGAAAACGAAGAAATAAAAAATAATAACGCACAAGAAAAAGCCTTAAATTACATCAAGAAGTCTCACTCATTACAGCCACAAAAAATCGGCGATCACTAGTGCATTACTAATGCATAACTAATGCATCATTAGTGCAGTATTAATATAGCACCTGCTAAATAGGTAAAATCTAAATTTATAATTATTTCTTTATTTATTTGTGTTTATTATTTCTTTTAATCGAATTTTTAATTAGAATAACTTTCAAAAAAGCAATATCAAATTTTTATTGAACAAAACATAATGAATTTTGAACAAACAGATTTTGTCATCTGTCTAAATATAATTGCGAATATATACAAATTTAATTCATTACTTTTATATAAATTATTATTTAATTTTAATTAATTTAATTTATTTATTTTGGTAAGAAGACATGCTAAATTCCTTGTTTTTTTACATTCTTTAAAAAAATTTTTAATTGTTTTAATTGGTCAATATATATATTTTTGTTGTGTTTAAAACAAGAGTACAATAATTTAAAATAAACAATTTTTACTAGTAATATTTGATTTTTAGTTTACTTTCTACCGATTGTTTATTTGAAAATAGTAATATTATTAAATCAAGAAATTGTCATCTAGAAATTAAATAAAACTATTTTCAGGGCTTCCGATAATTGAATTCTTTGTTTTTATCAGATAGC
Organism: Schmidtea polychroa; assembly: GCA_959609185.1. Lineage (NCBI taxonomy): Eukaryota > Metazoa > Platyhelminthes > Tricladida > Dugesiidae > Schmidtea > Schmidtea polychroa. Next base: position 13,685 of record CAUHTR010002488.1, read on the forward strand.
AAACTGTCTAATTTTGATGGTTTCCATACATTTTTCCAACGATCTGTAGAAATATTGAATGTTACCATTGGAAACAGACAGAAAAAATAATTATGAATTTACCATAAAAATTAATTATAATAATAATAATAATAATAATAATAATAATAATAATAATAATAATAATAATAATAATAATAATAATAATAATAATAATAATAATAATAATAATAATAATAATAATACTAAGAAGAAGAAGAAGAAGAAGAAGAAGAAGAAGAAGAAGAAGAAGAAGAAGAAGAGGAAAAGAAAACAATAAAAAAATATGTTACAATTATATAATTAATTAATCAAAGCCAGAGATTATTAAAAATTCATTATCACCTTGTTGTAGTAAATCTTGAATAATAATTTCAATTAGCTAATATATTAAATTTATTATTAAATGGGACATTTTGGATATATTAAATTATCAAATTTTTCTTTTTAATAAATCAAAAATTCAGCGAAATCTCTGGTTAAATTTCAATGTTCAATTTTCTTGAAATTTAAATTGAATAAGCGGCGCATAATAATAATAATAATAAAAATAATAATATTTAATTAATTTCAACAACTGACATTCTTCAGCGTCAGATAAAATTGTGAAATATCCATTTGTTTCTCATTTTGACGCCCAAATTATTTACTTTCGCAAAATTGACAATCGGGTTCACACTCAAATACGAATTTCTTCGAAATTATATTTTTACAATTGAAAACAAGCACAATAATGCAAGTAAATATTCAATAAAATTTCCCAACATATTTACGCGTAAACAAATCAACTTGAAACTGAGAATTAATATAAAATTTAAATAAAAATATTTTAATTAACAAAGATATCTCAAAATCAAATCAATAATTAATTAAGTATTCTGAGATTACATTTAAACAAATGTGGTTTTTATTTTTATGAAATATCAACACGACTACTTGAAAATGATCAATTTAATTGCTGGAGAAGAAAATTTAATCAGGAAAGAACTGTAATAATTAATACGACCAATTACTTGTTCTGTGACCATCAGGGGCTCATAAACTGACCACTTGAACTGGTGAGATTTTTCCCAATTTTACTGTGTCTCTGATGAATTTCCCCAATGAAATCGTAAGGTATCTGACCGCGAAATTATTTTGAAATTAGTACTATTGTGAATTGATGGCTGTTTAACAGTGCTTTGGTCAAATTGGAAAACACCTGCTCGCCCAGAATTAGTGGTTTCAGTAACAATAAAGAGGATATCAATTGTCATTGTTTCAAGTGAATTTACCAATCGGATATTCTTCATAGTGCGAATTTGTCCAAATTTTTCAACGATTTGGATTCCAAGAAAATTTGGGAGAAATGATTGTCGAAATAAGTTTAAAATCTAATAATATCTAATAAAATCTACCAATTTGCAAAATAATTTTAAATCATTAAATTATTTTTTAATAATTATTTAATATATATTTTAGGTAAAATTATAAATTAAAAGAGAAGTTTATCATTTGTTTTCATATTTACCTTGAAAAATTAATTTTATCTAATAAAATGCATAAATAAATAAATCATAACAAATATATATATATATATATATATATATATATATATATATATATATATATATATATATATATATATATATATATATATATATATATATATATATATATATTTTCAAAGAAGTTTTACCAGCATACTTTTAAAAATTAAAATAATTAGTACATTATTTTTTAATAAATTTAATACAGAAGTATAGAATAAACACTCGAGAAATCGAAAAAAATAACTTAACGTGTGAAATGCTCATTTATCAAATTTTAGAGGACGACTTAAATAAAAAAAATTCTGAAATATTACATTTAAAAATGATAAGCAGTTTTAACAGATATTTGATGAAATTTTTCAAATTATGAATTATTCGATAGATTGAGGTCGATTTTCAAATAATATTGACATATAAACAGGTCTGATAAATTCTATATATATATATATATATATATATATATATATATATATATTGGAAGGTATTTATAAATATTAAAATACTCAGATGTTTATTTTACGTTGAAATTGTATCATTGCATTTCTCGGAATATTATATATATATATATTTAGTTAAATTCTCCACATATACAATATTGGATTTTTTTTTGTTTTAATGATATATTATTGAAACAATTCATGAATAAAGTTAAATTTTCTTCTTACATGGAGACCTCACTGATGCTGCAATTTATTCGACAGTCTGAAACATTTGAAGTTGGAAAAAATTTATTGAAGAAACAAAAAAATTTTTGAGCTTATTCAAACGCCAGAAGATCACAGAGAATTATTTATCAAAGCGTTTTTATCAATGAAAGCAACTTGGAAATTTGAATTTTGCTACAAAATGAGAAAACTTCAAATTTGTCAAGTGATCTCAATACTGTAGAATGGCTTAAAGAATTCAAAAATAAAAGATATCTTTTAAAACGCAGGAGTGTGAGATGTATTCATAAATATTAATATATTCGGAGGTTTGTAATATGTTGAAATTGTATAATTACATTTCTTGGAATATTATTTGCATTTAGTTAAATTCTCCACATATTGAAATTGTTTTTTTAATAATATATTCTTAAAACAACTTATGAATACAGTTAAATCTTCTAACATTTCTTCTTCTTCTTCTTCTTCTTCTTCTTCTTCTTCTTCTTCTTCTTCTTCTTCTTATTATTATTATTATTATTATTATTATTATTATTATTATTATTATTATTATTATTATTATTATTATTATTATTATTATTATTATTATTATTATTATTATTATTATTATTAATTTTATTATTTATTGCGATGCCCTAAATTATAATATTTGTCATAAATGACTTACAAGAGTGTCATGCCCCTCGGCATTTATTTTCAAAATATTTGGAACAAAATTATAATTGCCTGACAGGTTATTGGAAATAACAAGAGAAATAAAAATTTCGAACAAATCTTATCAGTGAAATCCGAAAATTTATCAACAATTATGAAATATCGAAATACCTACAATGAATGGCAAATTAATGTAGAAAGTAGGAGGCTCGAATAAATGCTTCAATCATTACCAGTGACATCCCATCGATCATTGCCATAACCAATTCCATAAGCCGGCCAACTGACCTGCCCAACCCCAATAATATCGTCTTGGAAAAAAGGTGAGCAAATAAACATGACAGTGAGCAATGTTCGTGAGTGTATACAGTGTCTGTTCCGTGCTAATGCGGGGGGTGGGAATCTGATAACAATACCAGCGATCACTCACCTCGACTTGCTATAATGGTAGAAATTGCATAGCAGTGATAAGAATGCTGCTGATAGATGGAGCTTGTTTACCTAGTCGTAAATCTCTTGATTCTTTGGTAAGCCTGGTGACCAAATTAATTAAATAAAAAATAATAATTTAATCTTGTTTTGTTTTTATCCAGAGATTTGCGATATTTGTAATCTGGCTTATCTAGAATTTGCTTGATTTTAACCGTCCTTTTCAGACAGAATCTTTTGAATGTGACATTTTTGTCAACAGTTTTGAATCCCAGCCTCTTTTTAGTGGAAATTTTTCCTGATTATTTTTTACAAGTAATTCTTGTTCAACATGTAATTATTTACGTTTTGTAATTTATTTAAACAAAAAAAGATCATTTCAATTACAAAAGTAAAGTATTCAGTAATTTGAAATTTGGTTTTAAAAAGCTTTCATCTTAAATCTTTAAATGTTTATGTCGTATCTAATTGTCATAGGCAAAATCATACCTTAATGACTTTTTCGAATATATGCGCATGTCGAAAAATCTGCTCTATCTCAATGATTTTGCCGAATATATACGCTTGTGTGACTTCATAGTGTAGTTGAGGAATCGGGGAATTAATATGACAGAATTATTACAAGGACTCGTGCCACGGACGTTATTGCAGAGTTTTAGACTAACAAATTTTTTGGAGGAAAAACCGAGATGGAAATTATATAATTTTCCTGAAATTTGACGGCTACTCTAAACGAAGCGTTAAAAAAGAAAAGTTTCACCTTATTCGATTAACATGGATCAGAATGCTCCCATACCTATTTCTGAATATAATGGTTTTGACAACGATCATAAATTAAGGCTTTTAAATATACTATTAACAAATATATAAGACAATGCTTCAAAAACTTTCTGATGCCAGCCATTCCACAATTTTAAATCGAAAACTTGCAAACTCTCTGGATTTTATTTTGAGATCATTCTATGGCTCTTTTGAAAATAAAGATTTGGAAATGGGGAAGAAAGAAAAGAAAATTAATAAAAGGAGATAGTAACGTGAATATGCAAAACAAGGTCATTATTAATTAATTAGTACATGAAAGAATCAACAACAAAAACAGAAACAGAAAACAGAAATTAATCTGGTCAGCTTATCAAAATTGGAATTGAAGGAGGAGCTATGTTATGTAGATTTTGTTGCTAGTGATTGTCAGGATAACATTAACAACTGTAAAATAAAAACACCAAATTATTGGTAATTGTTCTAACCAATTTCTGTCTTCTTTAATAGTTCTGTGAAGCCTTTCAATTTTTCCATTTGCCTGAGGATTATAGGTGGTTGTTCTGTTTCTGTTTGATGTTGTATTTTTTACATAGTATTTTGAATAGCTGTGATACTAATTGTCTTCCTTGGTTAATGATAATAGTTTTTCGTTGATCGTACGGGCTATCCAATTGAGTTCTAGGCTGTTCCATATGTTTTTTGTTGATATTTCTTTGAGAGTGACTGCTTCGAACCAGTTTGTTTTCTTGTATATTATGGTAAGTAGGTATTGATTTCCATTGTTGGGTATAGTGGTCCTACTATATCGGTATGTATCATTTCAAATGGTTGGGTACTTGGAAAGTTTACTTTTTGTGTCACTAGCTTTTTTGATGTTTCGTTGATCTGGCAGTTTCTGCACATTTTTACGAAGTTTTTGATTTCTGTTCTCAATGTTCGGTCATATGTATTTATTATAGGATTATTTCATTAGTGGCTCTGTTTCATGGATGGCTGAGATTATGTACCTTTGAAATGCGCGTGTTTCTGGGTTCTATTTGTAGTAAGAGTCACGAGGAATTTTCGTTGCTGACGTCGTACCATACTTCGTCGATTTTTTAAAGTTTCAGGCTATGTTTCATTGCCAATTCTTTCAGTGTTTCTTCTTGTTTATTTTTAATTTGTTCGGTTTTGATAATTTTACTGAATTCGAGCGTGTTTACGTCTGTTTCTTTTCTTGATAGAGTATTCGCTGCGATGTTTGCTTTGGTCCTGTAACGCAATTGATTGTACAATTGAATTACGAAATGAAATTCAGTTGTCTTATTTCTTTTGGGGATAGGTTTTTCATTTGTAATGCGTTTTTTAGGGGTTTATGGTCTGTAAGGATTTTGAAATTTCGGGATTCCAGTAAGTGTTGGAAGTGTTTTATGGCATCATGTATTGCAAGGAGTTCCCGGTCAAAAGTTGAATACCGGGTTTGGTCTGTTTTTAGTTTTTTCGAAAAAAATACCGATCAGTTGTTTACCGAATTCGTTTTCTTGGTACAGTATTACTCCGATTGCTATTGAAAGATTGCTCTGGATAGACTTTCCTTAGCTTTTTTGAAATTTCGAATCGATTTTTCTGTGCAGTCGACGTTCATATTTCTTTTTGTTTTGATTAATTAATTTAAAGGTGCCAGTAGTTCACTGCAGTTTGGTATCTATGCATGGTAAAAGTTTACCACTCTCAAAAACCGTCTTATTTCTCTGTTCGTGTTTGGTAGTTTGAACTGTTGTATTGTATTTATTTTATTTTCTATTGGTTTTGGGCCTTTTTCATTTAACATGTGTCCTAAGAAATCAATTTCCTTTATAAAATAATTCGCATTTTTGGATGTTAAATTTTAGATTTGCGGCGTTTAGGATTTGAAACAGTTTCTCGATATTATTTAGTTGTGTTTCTTTGTTAGAACTTGCTATAAATATGTCGTCGAAATGTTGGGGCTGCATTGCACAAACCAAATGGCATTTCTTTCCTAATTGGGATTTGGTGGTAGGCCTTTTGGAGGTCTATTTTTGAGAAGAACTTTGGTCCTTATATTTTGTTGATTATCTCTCTTATTATTGGCAGGCGGTAGTTGTCTGTTTCTATTATCTTGTCTTCAAACTCGCTTTTTAATAAATTCAATGGAAAAAAAATGTTCTTATAATAAATACCAATGAAAAAACCAAATAAGGTTGAAGCACGAACGTCATTACAAATTTCATCAAATATCAAATACAAAAGTAACAAATTTTATTTTTAAACGGTATACCATTCTAAAACTTAAATCATTTATTTGTCTAATTTTAAAATTTTTTCAAAATTATTAAGAAATTAATTTAAACCAATGATCCTTAAATCACAAAATAAGTGTTCAAAATAATTAATTTTTAATTAATTGATTTACTTTCTTATTTTGTTATTATTTTTAATTTTATTGCAGAAACAATTTTACATAATTTAGATTTATTATATAAATATATTCTTCAAAATGCTTAGTAACGCGTAAAGGGTAAATAATAATAATAATAATAATAATAATAATAATAATAATAATAATAATAATAATAATAATAATAATAATAATAATAATAATAATAATAATAATAATAATAATAATAATAATAATAATAATAATAATAATAATAATAATAATAATAATAATAATAATAATAATAATAATAATAATAATAGTAATAATAATAATAATAATAAATTTATTATTTTTTTGGTAAAAAAGTTTTTTTTCTACTGGTATGAAAGCTATGAAATGCATCAAAATATTTATGTAAATTTAATTTTTAATTTCAATTAATAATAAATTAAATCTGAAATTGAATTTCGTTAAATAGAAAAAGATTTAACAAAAATATCACTGGAAAAATCAAAATGCAAAAAAATCTATTGAAATAACAATTAAAAATTCGTATCTATACGGATTCAAAGGAGAAATCAGTTTTCCCTAAAATTCTAAAGATTGCTCTGGACTCAATTATGTTCTAATTTTCACACACTGATGACACAGAACATCGCAAGTCATCCGTAAAAAGCCAGCGAGATAAGCATATATTAATAATGATCCTCGACATTTGTATGGGATTATGTAGCTAGTAATAAAATTAATAAAATTATATAACGATGCTACATTTAGAAATATGTTGTAATTAGTTCGGATAAGCAATGTGATAAAAATGCCCCGCTTTCCAGGACAAATGTTGTTCCATTGACATATTTAACAGATGATTTAGGGTTATCATCCATCCACACGCATGAGACCAAAATAAATATAATTAATATTTTTTTAATATTAATTTATTATTATTATTATTATTATTATTATTATTATTATTATTATTATTATTATTATTATTATTATTATTATTATTATTATTATTATTATTATTATAACAAATATTTTTGAATTTATTTCTATTGGATAATTTTAATTATTTTTTAATTATATTACGATTATTAATTTGATGAGATTATTTAAACATTTTGGAACTCATAAATAACGGATAAGTAAATAGAAAATTTCATTTAGAAAACTTCACGAATTAATTATATTTTTATTCACATCGAATAATTTGGGATTTCAATAGATTATTAGGAATATTTTTTGCATTCACTGAAATTGTTTTTATAAATTAACTAATTAATAAAGATTATAATTATTATTATTGTTATTTAATGAAATGTCATTAATTTCAATAAAATGAGTATGCTACATACAAACAACCAATCACTGTTCCTTCTCAACGCAACATTTAATTTTCACGCTAACAAACACTGTGTTCTCTTCACACAAGTAAATGGTGCATGTTTAACACTTTTTGTCCTGTGAGAATCATACTATGTCTTTCACGTACTGTAGATATCCAAGTCGCGTGAGACGGGATTTGTAGTACCCAACATTTTCCCATTGCGGCCACAATAGTAAACCTGGCTTCTCAATCAAATACAAGTTATATGAAATTTCAAAGATATTTGACTCTTGAGTGCATGTAAGATTATACACTTCTTACACTGTCTGGATTTTTTTTGACCTTCCTATTAACGGAAAATAAATTAAATTTTTGTTATAAACCAAGTTATTTTAATAATATTCCCAAATTTATAAGAATATATTCTAAAATTATATTCTAAATTTTATTAAATATTTAATTGTTTATGATTAGTTTCAAACAAAATTATTAATAATTAAAAATTAAAATTAACATGATTAAATTCACTTGAAAAAGCCAGTGACGAAAATTCATGAATATCAAAAACATCGATATATTACTGATTTATACTCTTCAAGTTCTCTTTTTAATAAATTCAACATAATTAAATAAAATGTTGCATTAATAAATAAAAAATTTATATGTAGATTTTAAATATTCAAATTTTAATTAAATGAAATTATAATTTAAATGAAATTTTAATTCTCATACAAAACAGCTGATTACAGTGAAAAGAGAAACATTTAAAGTACTTAATAATATATGAATGAAGGTATGAAACAGAATAAAATAAAATTTAAAAGCGACAAAATTATGGAAACACTTTATTAAGAAATTTCCTAAATAAATATTTGTGTGACTGCTTTCTGTTAACAAGAAATAATACAAACAATTTTTAAAAATGGCATTATCTATTCCTCAATTATGCCCTTCGTCTTGATTTTAGACTGTGTTTCCTTATAAACAAAATTATACATAAAGGACCATGTGTTCCTTATTTAATTTAGATCTGGATTTCTGGAAGCCTATTGAATTACTTTGATTCTTTGTGTTTGAAAAAAATACATGATAAATGTACAATAAAAGTATTAGAAGTTGCAAAATCTTTTTGACGATTTAAATACTGAAGATTGGTAGCAGAAGAACCCGATGAAGCAATTCACAGGATTATAATGCAGCTGAAAATAATGTTCAAAATGTTATCATAGAAAACATAAAGAAAAGCATAGACTTAGTCAAACAATCGGAATTATATATTTTAGATGCAGATCCTTCCATAAAATATAGGACAGAACTTCAGAAATGCTTAACTCTCTATATAAAGAAAATAAAAGTAAATAATAAAAAATTACAGATTTGTTGTAAATAGTAGACCATATACATCAAGATCCATCAAAACATGAGGATGTTTGAGCAGTAATAAAATTCCCTCATTTAATGGTGAGTGACGACGAAAAGAGCATTATGTAATACATTTAACCAATTATTGTTTTATTAAACATATTTATCTTAGTTATAAAATTAAAATAATAAAGTTTTTTATTAATTTCTGAAACCTCATTATATTATTGTATTACTTCTTTGTTTCGTAAAACTCGAATTCACATAATGCGACATTTTTTATGAACTTGTACAGGGTCGTCGAGAGCCGGGCCCCGATGCAATTACAAACTGATATATTTTTTAAAAAACCTTTGTTTTAGTTATCCTATTTATTACTAATGAAATTCCTTGATACGTATAAACTTAAATTATCACAAACTTAGATTTTCAAAATTATTTAATTATATAAAAATGCCAAATAAGATTATATCGCGGGCCAGAAAGTTGGTGGTTAAACAGTTTTTGCTCACAAAACAAACCCACTTCACCAAAATAAAATCTTTACATTACACTCAACTGTCCTAAAATTCTTTGGTTAAACCAATACTCGAAAAAATGTATTTTTAATGGGTTTATGCTTTTTATAAAGATTACCTAAAATTGACGAATATATGAATGGCAGCATAATTACGTTGCATTTCAATTTATTTTGTTCAATTAACTCCGATTTATTGACGATCGGGACACGAATAATTGATACACAATAAATGTTTAATTTCACACCTTTATTTTGTTATGTCCACCTGGTGAGCATAAACCTGATTTTGTTTTAACGAATATTGATCCAATTTAAAATTTTTTTTCCAATTGACCTAGGTTTTCTATTAGAAGTATTCCTGTGAAATTTGGTGGGATTTGGATGTAAATTGACGACGTGTATAGGTGGAATATATACTTTGAGAAAATGAGAGATATGCAACCTTCGAAATCAGGGTATTGAAATTAGTGAGTGAAGTTATTAATTCAGGAATGATGGTAGATGAGATTGCCAATGAAATTATAACTGGACGCGTCAGAGACAGAAGATTAAAGGATGCTCTAACAATGAAACCATCGATGACAGCAGAAGAACGAAATCAACTGGCCAAAATTTACGAAAAAGTGGAATCAAAAGAAAAGACGGAAGAAATTATGGTAATAAAGAAGAGTAGTTACGCGGAAGCAACAAGGAGAAGAAATTCAGAAACGTTTACAAGAGAAACAAATGGAAGTAACACCAATGTATTAAGAAGCCAAGGAAATTACAGAAGAGAGAATTTACCAGATAATTCGTATAGCAGAAATAACGAAATGAATCATGCAGTCGAACGGAATGTGCAGAGAAGGACACCAACGGTTTCGCTTAAACACATTGCCAAGAGATTATACAATCGATCTAGAGGCCTTCCTGATCCAAGAAACGGCGAATTACAGTCAGGCCAATGTTTTTGCTGTGGCGAATATGGGCACAGAAGATATGAATGTCCACTAAAAGATAAATGTTTGATATGTGGTAAGGGAGGGCATAATTTTCGTGATTGTTATTTATTAAGAAAGAAAGACCAACATAACTATGAGAACAAGAAAATGATAGCTTGTGTGCATGACGAAGAAAACGGAAGAAATTACTCGGATGATGCAGAAACAAGAGAATCAATTAATGATTATGCAATTCATGATGTGGAAACTGAAAAAAAAACACGAGGAACTCTATTGCATACATTTCGTCAATGGGGTTGTAAAGGAAGAAAATCGGAATGACAGAACAGAGGGAATGAGGTATGCGACGTCAGATGGAAGAGAATGGAGCAAGATGATGATAAATGATGTTGAGATTGAGATGTTGTGGGATTCTGGAGCTTCAATTACAGTGATGAATGAGGAAACATGGAATAAAATTGGCAGTCCACGTTTAAGCAGCAGTGAAATCAAAATATGTGGAGTTTTTCCAGGAACTCAAAAAACCACAGGGATGTACAGAAGTAAATGTTTATTGGCACAATAAGATGAGGACTATCAGAATAATTGTTATTAAAAATATATTTCCAGGTTTTATTGGTGGGGATAGATACTTTGAAAGCATTTGGAGTGCAGTTGATGGAAATTAACAATATCGAATCCGAGACAAAGATTAGCAATTATACTGATGACGAGAGAAGGCAAAAAGCAAAAAAGGAATTGGGAAGAAATGAATTGCCAACAATTAACAAATTATTAGATGAATTCGGGTCAATATTTATGGCAGCCAGATTGATTTAGGATTCACAAGAATCGTAGAGCCACGAAATTAATACATCTGGGAATCCAACAATGCAATTTCCAAGACGACAACCGATGCATCTAGAACAGAAAATTGAAGATATGATAAAAGAGTTAACAAAAGCTGGAGTTATAAGACGATGTAAAAGTCCATGGAGCTCTCCATTGGTTGTAGTAGGAAAGAAAGACGGCTCAATTAGAATGTGCGTAGACTATCGAGAGTTGAATAAGATGACAGAAAGAGAATCTTTTCCTATGCCCAACATATTCCAATTACTCGATAACCTATCAGGATCTAAATTCTTTTCTTCTTTAGATCTTGGACAAGCATACTATCAGGTCGCATTAGTAGAAGAAGCACAAGAAAAACGGCTTTTAGTTCCAAGAAGGTCAATTTTGTTTCAATCGACTTCCATTTGGATTATCAACGGCTCCAGCAACATTTCAGCGATTAATGCACACGATGTTAGAGGGTATATTGTTTAATGGAGCAATTGTTTATTTAGACGATATTCTGGTATATGGCAAGGACCAGTCTGAACATGATGAGCGATTACGAGAAGTTTTCAAAAGAATAAAAAAAACAGGACTAAGAATAAATCCGGAGAAGTGCGAAATTTACAAAACCAAATTAAAATTCCTTGGTCACACCGTCAGTGAAGATGGAATACAGACAAATTCAGAGAAGATCAAGTCAATTACAGAAGCGACGAAACCACAGTGTGCTAAACAACTTCGATCTTTTCTAGGTTTGACAAATTACTATAGACGATTTGTCAAAGATTATGCTAAAATAGCAGCACCCCTACATGCAGCAGCGTCAAGTTGTGATAAAACAATCGAATGGTCAGAAAATTGTGAAAACAGTTTTAAACAACTTAAAGAAGCCTTAACACAAGCACCTATTCTTGATTTTCCTCGTATAGACCGTAAATTTATATTGGATACTGATGCCAGTTTTGAAGCTATTGGAGCAGTGTTGAGTCAAATAAAAGAAGACGGTTCAGAAATAGTTATCGCATACGGTTCAAGAAATCTGACGGCCCATGAAAAGGGATACTGCGTAACAAGGAAAGAGTTATTGGCATTGCATGAATATGTTTTATATTTTAGACAGTATTTATACGGGAAAGAATTCGTGGCTCGAACAGATCACAAAGCTTTAGTATTTATGAACACGAATAAAAAAGCAATAAGTCCACAATTTCAGACATGGATGGCTAATCTATCAGAATACGATTTCCAATTGAAATACCGGAAAGGTGAAGAACATGCAAACGCAGATGGATTATCAAGGATCGAGGGTAGTTTATGTGCACAGTGTCAGACAGCACATGTACAACATAAACAAGAAAGGTCAAGAGTAAGATATATCAATTTGATACAAAAAACACAGACAATGTTAGAAATTATGGAAGAACAGAAGAAAGATAAATTGTTCCAGGAAGTGATGGAAATTCTTAAGAATCAGATAGATTTTCGGAAGGAATCGTTTCTAAATAGTTTTTTATTCAGATATAAAGATCGGTTAAAGATATCGGATGATATGCTTGTATTGGAATCAGACAAAAAAGATCTAGTGATAATCCCAAAAAGCTATCAATCTAAACTAGTGATTCAAATACATGAAGATTTATGTCACGTTGGAATTAAGAAACTGTTTCATTATTTGGAAGGGAATTTTTTCTGGCCGAAAATGCAAGAAACCGTTAAAGAGATAGTAAAACGATGTGTCACATGTGCAAGACGGAAAATAGACCAAGGGAGGACAAAGGAAATTTTAATTCCACACGAAAGTTCTGAATTTCTAGAACAGATTGTGATGGATGTTGCTTTCATGGAGAGAACTTCAACCGACAAAAAGTATGTTATCGTTATTATTGATAGGTTTAGCAAATTAGTAAGTTTAACGGCTACAGCAAACCAAGATGAAAAAACTATTTTGAAGACGCTAATGAACAATTGGATTTACAAATATGGTAAACCTCAAAGTATATTGACAGACAGAGGGCGAAATTTTGAAAGCAAATATTTTAAGGAAAAATTAGAACAACTTGGAATAAAGCAAGAATTGGCCTCGCCATATCAACATCAGTCGAATGGCTTAGTGGAAAGAGCTATCAGAACAATGCGAGATTTACTTGTGACTACGATGAAAGGGGGCTGTGCTGAAAAACAGTGGCACGAACTGCTGCCTCGAATTGAATTCAGTATAAATGCAACTTATCAAAGTTCTACAAAATATTCACCATTTGAGATAGTATATGGACGAAAAATAACGTTACACGCTAATTCTAGACTCAAACATCAAGTACACGATATTTCGGAAGAAGCACAAAAGAATAACAAGCAAGCTGCGCAAAAGATGAGAACATTTGAAAAAGACAAAAGAATTAAACCACATTTTGAAGTGGGGGAGGAGGTACTAGTAAGACGAGAACCACATAGAAGAAACAAAAATGATATTCAATATGATGGTCCATATAAAATTCTTAGATTTATTTCAGATCATCAAGTTGAATTGCAATATCCAGATACGACACGGCACCGACGAATCGAATGGTTAAAGAGATGGCATCAATCTTATGAAGGGGAGAGTAATGATATTACATTAGAGGCCAAGGACCAAATGTGAACAGTTCAGAGTATATTGCGTAATTCGATACAATGTGTTAGTTATTACGCAATATACATTACTATTTAAGAGTGATCACTCTGTGTTTATATTAATAAATCTTTAGATGGAACCAATTGTTGTAACTATATATATTAGATAATTAATTCAGTTTCAGCATATAAGAAAATAATCTCTATTTAATAGCAGATTGGCTTTGAAATACTTGAAATTAATTTATATTTAAAATCAGTTGTAATTCATTTTTGAACGGTTTCAGATTAGAACTGTCCCATATATGAGTGCCAGGCAGGGGCGAATTACCCATAAAGACTGCAGGGCTGCAGGTCTTACCACCAAAATAAAAGCATTTTAAAATTTTTATAGGTATTACATTACATTACGATTATTTTACAAAAACCTATTTGTTCCGGTCTTAGGTATAAACGATAGGTACCACGATAGGCGATATATCTGTGTATATTATATGAGTCAATGCCGTTGCGTACTAATAGGGCTGCATATATATCTCGTGGACTGCAAACAGTGCAGCCCGCTCTAGGTGTTTTAGCTTGTATATACTTGTGTCTTATTACGATTAACAATAAAAGGTAATATAATAATTTTTTAATTATTTTTGTATTTAAAGATTATATTTAATTTTAATTACATTGTTATAGAACTTTTTGTTTTATTATTATATTTATAATATTTATGATCTTATGATAAATGTTTAAATAAATGTATTTCAATAAAAATGCGGTTTCTTCAACTCGTAGTAATTTTTTATTATAATTTTTTCCTCATCCCACAAAAATCTTCCAGGAGCCGCCACTGGTGGCAGATATATGAATTAAATTTTTGATTTCTTCATATAAAATATTTTTGAGATGCTGATTCTAAATGCTAAACATCATATGTCGCCTCATTGTAAGAAATATATATATATATATTCCAAATTCGAATACCAACAGGCAGAGGTGAAACTGGGTTTTCGACCCCCATGGCTAATTTATTTTTCGCATCCTTGTTTCAAAAAAATAATTGAATTTCTCTTATTTTATTTATGACAATAATTACATAGTCTGACAGTGACAGTCAACGTGGATATCAAAAATGCAAAAGACAGGAATAATACTAATTTACAGTTTATTATTTACTATATAATATTAAATAAATTAGTGAATAGAACTGGACATTGTTGCTTTAATACAGACTATTGCAATACTTGAAGTATCATGTATTATAAATAAAAACAATAGTGTCAATGTTTCATACTTACTAACTCATACATAAAGATAGAAACTCACAATTAAAAGTAAAAATAAGTAACACTACACTGATACACTCCTAGTTCTATATCAAAGGCTCAAAGCTTAACTTTTCTTGCTTTAATGTTGGCAAAATTAGTGATTATTTCATTGAAGTTTATTTGACTAGTAAGTCTACGTTTGATGGAAAGAAGAGCTAGAGATGATGTGCGTTATTGGTTTGACGTCGATCTCAAGTATTTTTTAATAATTTTTAGTTTGCTGAAACTCCTGTACTGGCTACTGTGGTTGGCATTGTAAGAAATGTTTTCAGAGCTCAGTCGATATTCGGGTACGTTTCTCTGCAATTCCCATGTAGCGAGAACATTTAAAAGATCTAAATGAAACATGTGATTTTTTATTTTGAAATAATTCAATCATTTGGTGTTTAAAGCATTTTATTTCAATTATAGCTTTAGATTCTAGATATTCCATTGCAAAAGATTCAAACACTGCCAAAATCTTCTGCTATATCTGTCTTTCAACTGCATCATTATTGAATCAATGATTGCAAAACAAGAAATTCTGAATGTATCCAAGTTAGGTCCTTCATCTTCAGCATGCTCTTCTGGCATTCGTTTCGTTGCTTTTACTTTTTTGAACTGGATGGATTTTCATTTTAATACACGATTTTTCAATTTTGTTAAAAATGTTATAGATTTTGTTAGTTCTTAGATCTTCAGTTATTTACAATTCATTTTACTAGCAGCGATGATCGATAAATATCCTGGTCTTTTTTGTAGTGCAAAATTGACTTTGTTTATTTTTCCAAAATCAAAAATTCCAAATAGTTATAAACGCAATAAACTTGTAACTATTGATTTTCCGGTGCAATGATTTAGCTACAGATAATGCAGCCATAAAGTGAGTGATTATCCTTCATTTCAATTAATACTAAAATAATTTGCTCCAGTTGCTCATATACGGTACTAACATCATTTGCTTTGGAACATCATCTTGAGTCCGTATGCTTCTTTAGGATGATTTCAGTGACTGAAGATATTTTCCCCACCTACTGGTTGACGAGTAGAAAAAATTGTACAATGCCTGTATAGTTCTAAAAAAGTCACAAAATCTGGCCGCCTTGTACTTCCCTACCATGTTGGCCCCATTATCGTACCATTCGTCACGTACATCTTTATGTGATAAATTTTGAATTAATGCTGCTTTAAACAAACATAATAAAAAATATTATAATGGGTTAAATGAAATATATTTAAATATAATTAATTTTTTTTATCGAGCTTTTTTGTTATCGAGGATAAAAGTGAAATATCTATTTAAATAAAAATTTAAAAATTAGAGATTTAGCGGTGCCCTTGGCCTCTGCTCCAATGCCAAGTCGTTGTTACGCCACTGGCAACAGGTGTATTATAAAGGACATGCTCTCTTTTATAAGACAAAGTATTTTGAAAATAAATAAAAATTATAAAAAAATATTTCATGTTTATACGTTTATAAAGAAATAAAAGAAAATGAGAAAGTTCAACATCAAATTACCCGTCTAGATAAATATAGCAAAGAAAGTGATGAAAGTGGATTAGAATGATTAAAATTAAATTAAATTAATTATTTAAGTGCAACTTGAATTATGAGAACAATAGATGTTTACAGTTGTGATATGGTATCAAAGGATTAAGACCGAATGAGCACTGAATTTATTTGTACAATGTGTATTTCAAAACAATTAGTTAGTGATTAGGCAAACACTACTATTTAAAGAGTTGTACAATTATTACTTTTTGAATAATACATTATAAGATGGTCAAAAGGCTTCAGGTGGTTTGCGCGTGGGTGTTAAGTAAGTTGGCTGTTGCGGTGGCGGTGAAGTGAAAGGGTATAAAGACATGCGGTACCACTTTCGCGAATGGCTCGCATACCATTCACTACACTTTTGTATTCGGTTAATAATCGATTGTTTTGATTTTATTCTGGCAAATCAATTATCACAATAGGCTATTCGGCGTGAGCTTTATTTTTACCAGTTTCCGGTTTTATTTTATGAAGAACAGATGTATCATATAGAAACAGAGGATTAATACAGAGGATCTCCGAAAACCCGAATAATGCTTTTGTCTCGGTCCCGACTAGAGCTGAATCTGTCACTCGATTAAAGTGTTCTAACTGTTACAAACTAACAATTATATGTAGTTAGAACATTGAATATAAATATATTTCAAATTTTCTTTTTTTATTCCTTAAAACCTTACAGCCATTTCTTAATTCTACAAATATAGTTATCTCTAATTTTGATAATAAAAGGCTGCCACCTGTGTTTTAATAGTAAAACTAAAAATATTTCTTAATTACTATTTTTGTATAAATTTGTAATTAATATTTTCTAATCAGAATATTTAATCATTAACTTCAATGTTGTTTTAATTGACAAATTCTTTACAAATATTTAACTAGTTTTAATAATTTGATATATCTGATACAGTTGCTCCCAAACTTTTGGAACTGCGGAACCCTCATAAGCATAAGAATTTACACGGAGCTCGGTAATTCACTAAATGTGTATTGCCAGTACACAATGGCTAGTATCAAAAATTTCAGAAATATTTCGCGGATCCTTGTAACTTTCCCTAGGAGTACTTGAGCTCCGCAGAGTGCATATTGAAAACCAGTGATCAAATAAATCTGTTATTTAATTATTATAATTATCAATTTATTTTCTTTTTGTTTTATATATATTGTTTTATATATAAATTCTCTTGAATAAAGGCAGTGCCGAAAATTCGTGAATATCAAAAACATCGATATATTACTGTTTTATAGTCTTCAAGCTCTCTTTTTAATATATATATATATATATATATATTGATAATATTTAACATTTGGTATAATCAAACAGAATGAACAAAGAGGCATTCAACATCATGTATGCTATATAATATATCTAATTACGCAAGTAGACAATTTTGCTTCATGGTCCCCTCCACCCCTACCAACACGCTACACTAACCGATGTCCTTGTTCATTTTTAACCCTAGAACACTATTTTGTACTAAATAAAATCAGAAGATTTTGCTCATAGAAAAAAATGAATATAGTAAAATAAAATAATTAAAATAAAAGTCCATTTAGATCGTCATTTTTGATGTCCGAAAAATAAACTCATTTGAAAATAATGAATGGGAAATTGTAAATATCAAATGGTTTATTTGAGTTATGAAACAATTATGTTTGTTAAGTCGTTAGTGGGCCTTTGATGGGAGTAGTTTAGTGAGGAATGCGCACGTGTCAGGTTGGCTGCTGGCATTACTGGCATTCGTCTTGATGACACCGAAAGTATTTAACCGTTGTTAAGTTATTAAAAATAATTTTCGTAATTTAAATAGAAATTACAAAGAAATCTTACGAATATACGTTACCTATTTTAATTTATTTATTACTATAATATTGAGTTTAATCGAAATACTAATATCATTTGGCCCTTCGAATTCATATGAGAGAGATATGAAAAGTACTTTCTATGGATTTCACTATTTGAGTGCGGGAATTCTTGGGTCGAAGGAGTTGGAAGAAATCTTATCATTCATGATTCTAATAAAATCAAGACAAAATGCATAATGATACCATTTTGTTAGGTGAGTTTTGCACATAAATAGTAAAATGTATATTACAGACATGGCGTGCTTCAGCCAGATGTTTGTGAGACACCCACTTCCAGGTGACAACCTTTATTTCTGTATTTCTATTTATTTATTGGAATTAAAAATTCTATTTCAATTCCCAGTTAACATAGAGCTCATTACTCTTATTCTTTGAATTTTTCGTGGAATCATAAACTAGATTGTTAAACTGGGTTGACTGTTCCGTGTTTAAAGTTTGATAAAATAAATTCCTTACAAAAATGTCTGTTTTATTTTTCTACACAATAAGGGCAGTCATGATAACTATAGCTTACGGGTGGTCAGCAGTCTAAAGTCGGGGTTTAGTTTCAGTGGTCACCAAATTAAATGGAACAGATGAAATTTTATTCTTCTAAACGTTAAAGTCACAAGAGCTTTTGAAGTATCGTCAGATTCCAAGTTTTATTTCATGTAAACCTCTAAAAATATTTTAAAAATATAATTTTAACATTTTGTATATACAAACATCGCATTATATTTTAAAAAATTGGAATTGAAAGTAAGTTTAACCTTTTTTACTTGGCCAAACTCTCAAATGTGACTGAGGAATTTTCGGCGATATTTAAATTATTGTCAATATTGTTAAGAAGGATGTAATACTTGTATAATATTTCATATTGGTGTCGATATAAATGTTGAGAGAGTAAGAAATTATTATTATTATTATTATTATTATTATTATTATTATTATTATTATTAT
Organism: Schmidtea polychroa; assembly: GCA_959609185.1. Lineage (NCBI taxonomy): Eukaryota > Metazoa > Platyhelminthes > Tricladida > Dugesiidae > Schmidtea > Schmidtea polychroa. The sequence goes on from CAUHTR010002488.1 coordinate 33,356, forward strand.
TATTATTATTATTATTATTATTATTATTATTATTATTATTATTATTATTATTATTATTATTATTATTATTATTATTATTATTATTATTATTATTATTATTATTATTATTATTATTATTATTATTATTATTATTATTATTATTATTATTATTGTTATTTAAACAAAACAAACTTTAATAATAAAATTTTAAGTCCAATTTATTTTAAATGTAACAAATGTTTGAAATATTTTTTATATATATCAAATATTTTCTCCCCTAATAATTTTTATACAACCTCATCAGCTATACTTCTGACACCATTTTCTTTTTCTTATAATTTTATATAATAATCAAAATAATCTAAAATTGCAATTAAAATACAAAAAATTTAAAACTTTATTTCTCAAAATTTTATTTATTTGACACAACTTTTTGGCAGACTTTTTAAGAGCTTGTAAAACAATGAAAATATTTACATTTTTAAATGTTTGTATAAAATTTATTTAGCAATCAAAGGTTTAATTTAGATCAACATAAACATCCGGACGAACAGTGGCGCCCACGTGGGTATTGCTTGAAGCAGAGAGCGTCAAATGAAAAGTTGGGGGGGAACTTGTAAATTTGATTTTAAGGGGGGGATACACAATGAATGACTAAATGTACTTGCAAAACAAAATAGTTACAATACTGCAGTTTAGAAAACATGCTTGGTCGAGCAATTTTATCACAATATCTCTTTGATAATTCTATTGTCAGATATCCAATTGCTATCACCAATTGCTGTGATTTGTCCCTTGCTCTTTCAATTGATATGCAGTTGTTTTGTGATTCGCGCAATCCCTCTCCCACCTTTTTATCCACGATAGGGAATGATATTCATGGGATAATTGATTTACTCTCACACCCTGAGAATAGACAAAATAGAATTCTGAAAGCATCATGTTGCTGCATTAATTATTCACACCCTCTCACACACTCACATGTTTTATTATACAAACCCCCTCCAACCAATCCATCGCCATTCGATATAACTAAACTATTTCATTAATAGCGGGTGGATGGATTTTATTGACAAGTCACTCACCCCTGTCAGAAATTGGCGAAAATTTTTGTTCACACCCACGGCTTTGATTCCCGTACACACACGTAAATTTCTCCTAAATTTCTAACTGGGACTATCATGCGTCTCATTGCTATTAACTACACTCTTTAACTTATCATTTAACGTAGCTCATTCCACACACTCATTCTGCATATTCTTTCATTCCCCCGCACGTACAATAGACAGTGAGTCATCAATGGTTTGATAACAATAACAAGGTCAAGTTGTTATTCCAGTAATAAGCTTCTCTTACTTATCATGTGACCTAGATTCCTTCACACTAAAGTACATTTAATTTAATATTGCAATTGACACTCTATTGGCTAAATGTAACCCAATGATTATATACCTCGATACGGTGTAGTGGCTTTTGATGGCATAAAAGCCACCACATTACATTAATTGATAAAGATCAGATAGTAAACAGGATGCCACGACAGCAGTCAATATATTATAAATATAAGTGCACTGAACCTATGTGTGGAATGAGCATTCGTGGGGACAAGTGGCAAGCACACATTCTGGCAAAGCACAAATACAAAGCCATTAGGTAAGATGAAGAGTATGTACATTTTGAATATATTGTTTTTAAAATGTTCTCAATTGGCCTATTCTTTTGCAGGAATATGGAGATACGTCGAAAGATAATCGAAGTAAAGAAGCCTGGTGGTACGTGGGAGATATATCGTGGCAATCCAATAGTTCCTTCAAATGACAGTGTTCCGTCGACAAACAACGCAAATGTTTCATTGAGTATTATTCTCTCCCCCACTAGCACTGACCTGACACTGTCCACACCTTATTCTCATTGTTCATCTGTTGAAGAATTTGAAGTCATTGAAGAAATTGTTTGTGTGGACGATGATATGTGTGCAAGAAATTGTGGTCAAGATTCCGGGGTACTTAATATTAAATGCATCGCACAAAATCCATTGCCATTGCCATCTACTCTCAATGAAGACAATGTAATGAATTTATCAGATACTGCTCATACCAGTGACGTAAGTTGCAAGCATAGAAATGATAATGGACTTAAAGGTACCTCATTTTCAAATGATCCATCTTTATATTCAAACAAAAAAATTGAATCGGTAATTATTAATCTTCTGCTCTCGAGTGGACCTTGTCAGCCAGACGAGATGTTCACTTTTCCTAAGGTAAATGGGAGAAGCTTTCAGCATTCATGGTTCCAAGTTTTTCTCCCAGATAACAGTAAAGAAAGGCGCAATTGGCTTACATACAGCAAGATGAGTGATAAGGCATATTGTTTACCTTGCTTGTTGTTCACAATTCCTGGAATGCAGCAACGGCAACAACTCATCTGGTCAAGAGATGGCTATATGAATTGGACAAATGCTGCGAGAGACATTGTAAGCCATGAAAGGTCAACTAGTCACAAGGAATGCGAATTTGCCCGTATACGTTGGATAAGGGGACAAACAATTGATTCCCTATCTGTTAAACAAAATAATGAGGTTGTCCATTCCAACCGAGAAGTTGTTGCTTGTGTTATTGAGTCATTTAAGTATCTTTCAACTCAAATGTTGGCCTTACGTGGACATTCTATGACGGAAGGAAATTTCTATCACATTTTTGAGTTTGCAGCAAAATATAATCCTTATGCGGCTTCTTATCTTGAAAAGGTGCAAAAGTCTAGGAATGATAAAGTGAAAATGGATGTCAACTTCATTAGCAACCGAAATGTCGCACGACTTCTTGAAGTTATGAAAGAAACAATAACCTCTAAAATAGCTGCTGGCATTCATGCAAAACAAGCGTGCTCCCTTATTGTCGACTCAACTCAAGACGTCAGCAAACAGGAAGCCACATCAGTGTTACTTCGCTACATTGAAGTAGACGATAACGGCAAACCTACACCTGTTGAACGTCTTCTTGAAGTATTCACAAGTGGAGTGACAACTGGTGTATTCTTAAAAGAAAAGATCATGACAATTTTGCAGATGCATCATATTCAACCAGAATGGATTATTGGACAAGCGCTAGATGGCGCAGGCAATATGAGCGGAAAGCTGAAAGGTCTAAAGACTCTTATACAGAAAGAAGCACCAAAAGCACTCTATGTGTGGTGCCACAGTCATCGCCTTAACCTTGTTATCGCAGCAGCAATGTCGTGTAACATCCAAGTGAAAAATGCATTTGGAATTTTACAGGAATTGTATGAATATTTCTGTGGACATAAGCGTCATGATATTCTTTTAACACATCAACAGAGAGTCGCGAATACCAATAATCCACTACAGTTAAAACGAGTTCAATCAACTCGTTGGACAAGTCTTGCTTCTGCAGTGAATACAGTGAAACGCATCTTTCGTTCCATACTGTCCTCTCTTGACGAAATCTCTTCTGACCCAAGCATGGATGTAGCATCAGTATCTGGAGCAATCGGACTTGCCAAAAGATTGAGAGATTTCAAATTTATCATCACAATTTGCTTCCTCCATGACGTATTCCAGGTTTGGGGCCCAATAATACGCCACCTACAAGGGATGGCTGTTGACTTGACTATAGCTGTTGCATTGTTATCCTCCGGAATGAAGAAAATAACTGACATGCGAAACAACGCTGATCAATTGTGGACAACTCTACTTAGCGAAGCAGAATGTTTTGCTCAATCACATGGCATTGTTCCACAACTGAATGAAGAACGTTCTAAGCGTCGAAAGCGAATGGATGGGGAAATTTGTTCTGATGAAAGGTCTTGTGATGTACTTGACCGCCTGAGAATTGAAATGTATATTTGCACCATTGACTCAATTTTGGCTCATTTTCAAGATCGCTTCAATGATGAGAATCAGGATTTGCTTGTGCAAATGTCTCATTTTTCATCAGGAAAGCTGATTAATGAACGAAAAATCAATTCAGCTGACATAAGCAAACTTTGTGACCTCTATGAATTAGATGCTGGAGAAATAGCATCTGAGTTGGCTGATTTTCGATCTGTGTACAAAGAACATCATGAACTTTGCCATTTGGCGGATGCTCATCTAGAAAGAGGTGAAATGGAAATCGCCATGGAAGACATCTCGGATGATGAAACAGGTCAAGTAAGTGACGCAGAACAGCATGAATGGCACCTGAACAATTTCTTACTTCCGCTTCGGCTTCTCTCGGAGATTTCAAATTATGTTCATTTGAAGTCTCTCTACAAAATTTTGGTTTCCATTCCTGCGACAAGTTGTTCAGCCGAAAGAGCTTTTAGTCGACTTAAAATTATAAAGAATCGACTACGCTCAAGCATGGGTGACCCATGGCTCTCAAGTCTTATGATCATAGCTGATGAAAAAGATATTATTAAAAGAATTCCTAATGATGAACTCATTGAACGATTTGCTCTTTGCTCTAGTCCTCTGTCTAAGTATTTGTTGTACAATTGATTGAAATACACATGTGCATTTACACTTTGCTTGATAGAAACCGAATTCATTTTGATCTTCTGGAAAAGCATTGAGATCTAAATCATCGCAACGTGCTAAAAACGTTTGCACAAAATGGTTCTAATAAGTTTAAAATTGTTAGACGTTTTTTGAATTTTCGCAAATCTTTAGTCCCTTCTAAAAACCTGCTTAAGCAACGGAGTTTCAACAAATATAAATTTACTGTTTCTTGTGAAATTTGTGGGGGGGGGGGGGGGAGCTGCGTCTATAGTTCAAGGGGGATGGACGCCACTGCGGACGAAACAGTGTATTAAAAGATGTCATCATACCTCTTTCTTTAATTTTATGCTTTTACAAGTTATTAATAAATTATTAGTGAAATTTTCCTATGAAGTTACTACTGGTGACTTACAAGTTATATTTATTGCTTATCAAACATAATGCTTTTTGGCTTTTGATTTCGTAAAAATTCTAAGAATTGTAACTTAGATGATTGATTTTTGAGATTTTTGTATATTAGTAAACAAAATGTTATTTTTAGAGTCAAAAAAATATAAAAACTACAATTTTTGTTAGAACATTATTTGATTGTATTTACAGCTTCTGAAAGGTTTATGGGGCCTGGTTTAGGTCAATGCTAGAAATTCTGATCTTAAATAAAGAAAGTGGAAATAAAATTTAAATTCTTTATTTATTTTTTAAATAAGACCTCTGTTACAAATTTATCTAAATTGTAATTTCGATTGATTAAAACAATTATCAATTTACATAATTAATAAAATATTTTAATGAAAAAGTGTCATGGAATTGCAGCACTAAATGTATTCTAAAGACATTCAAAATTGTTTTACACAAAAATCTTGGTTGTTTTCTCTTTCGTAATTTAAATTAATAATGAATTACATGATTCTGTGATATTAATTTTAATTAAGTACAAATGTAAATTATAACAGAATAATAATTATGAAATATCATTTAAATAAAAGCAAAAGATTCTCTCATCATTAGCGAATAATTTTCTTGCCAAAATTGCATCAATAAAATTAATGGAATATTAATATTATTAAATTTCAATTCGAAAATATTTTTAATAAATCAATCATGATGCTATCCAATAGAAATCATTATATTAAATCTAATAGCCGATAGTAGAAAATGATTGGTTGAAAGATATATTTGTAAAGAGAGTATATAGACTCGATATTTAGGCCGTTTTAAGACAACGAAACATGCCATCGTCAATTATGGAATACAATAACTCTACAAATTTGCCAGTTCATCCATCAGTGTTTCAATATCAATATATAAATATGCATAAAATGTATCATAAAGTAGCTTCAGCTTTAGGGGCTCATAATATTGCATTTCGCAAACATTTGTGGTTGCAACAATGGAATCCAGGTGGATTCAATAGTTCCTGGAATGGTCTCCCAGCATTCAATGGCCGGCACAATTGTCAAGGGGCAATGGAAAATAGATTCAATAGTGCACCGCTATGGTTGCATAAATGTTGGAGACCACAATCAATGAAAACCAACAGTAAAGAAATTTGTTCCCCAGTAACAAATATCAAATCAACAAAATCAGCAGCAGGAAGAATTTATCAAGGATCTATAAAAAATGTTCAATCAGGAGCCAGTGTTCCGGTGATCAACATAACGGAAAAGGCTCGAAAAGAGTTGGCGAAAATTCAAAATAAACTTGGTTCTTATACTTGCCAACTATGTCACGAAACATACGCTGACGCTTTTTTACTAGCCCAACATCACTGTCCAAGGATAAGACATGTTGAATATCGATGCTCCGAATGTGACAAGGTTTTCATATCAATTTAAATTAAAGCATCAATTAAAGTTTAACGTTTGTAGGTATTCAATTGTCCAGCAAATCTAGCGTCCCACAAACGGTGGCACAAACCAAAAAGCCCTGATTGGGGAGTTCAGAAAAAATCAATTCAGAAAATCTCCCCTTATAGCATCGATGCACTGATTGATCACGAGTCGAAAACACCACAATTTTTAAGGACGACCAATTCAAAGAAATTTTCCACAATTCCACAAATGACAACCTCATCATCAACAGTATCAGCGTCAGATTTATTATTATCATGCCACATTTGCGGAGATGTTCTACCATCTCAAGAACTTCTCGAAAGTCACATGATCGACCATTCATTTGCTGGGTTGTAATGTATATAAATATTAGATCGAATCGTCTCCGCTGTATCGATTCCTGAAGCTGCTACAGCCCGGATTTTCATCCATACAGTCTAACTCTCGCTAGGCCTCAACTGAGGGGATGGCATCCTCAATCTCATATTAATAACGATGCTTAGAAGTGTATTTCCGTTTTTAGTGTGAATTGATTTCCAGTTGACTCTGTAGTGTATCGATTGAGAATGGATATTGTCTCGGCTATGCTCGTATTCGTGATAATTTTATTTTATTTTCATTTTCAATATAATTTATGAGTTATTTATTTTTACTAATTATCTGCAAATATATCACAAGGATTGTAAATTTATCACTTAATCAATAAAAACGCGCCTAGAAACTCTTCCTGAAGAAATATGTCAGAAATATTATTATTATTATTATTATTATTATTATTATTATTATTATTATTATTATTATTATTATTATTATTATTATTATTATTATTATTATTATTATTATTATTATTATTATTATTATTATTATTATTATTATTATTATTATTATTATTATTATTATTATTATTATTATTATTATTAATATTATTATTGATCCTTAAGGTTAGGCTTAGATTTTGTATAATACGATAATTTTTTTTATTACTACCATACTTTGCGTGAGTCGTACGATATTTAATCCATCATTTTTGACTTTATTTCTATTACTAAGATCGTATTATTGTTCCTCCTATGGTTCATCCCTTCATTGAGACCATTCGCGTCTTCTCGTGTTTTCTGTTTCTCGTGTTTGGATAAGAACGTAGTTATCCAAACATGGCAGGAAGAAATCAAATATAGATAGACTGGAGTAGATATCGTTCACCCCCTTCCAGATGAAGGAAAGCACACAGAAAGTGCAGCGACTGGAACATTTTCGCGATAACCTTATTGAGGAAAGCCCTGCCCAGCGCACGCTGATAAAAGAGCAAGCACATCCCCAGTATCAGGTATATACCAAGAACGAACTCCAGCACAGATTTCACACTCTACTATCGGTCGAGATGGCGAAATCATCCCAACTCATCATCTGGCTGGTAATGACAATGTAAGGTGTTCTTCTTGCATAGTGTGCTCGATGCTGGTGAATTCGCATCCACCTCTTCGTTTGTCCCATCAGTTAGTTCGTGGATTCCGCCGCCCATCATTGACTTGAGTGCCGCAAGTCCACCGGTAAACCAATCTATCCAAACGGTAATAAAAAACAATAGAAAAGGCCAGAAAGAAATGCAAGGCAGAGGACAAAGAAGGCCGCAGCCCTAAGTAAACTGTGCAATTATAAGATCCCGCTAAGTGTCGACAAAAATCTCAACGGGATGACCTTTTCCATCAATATGGATGCGAATGTCTTCGACATCGATGAGCTTTTAGCCGAGGCAGAGGAGTGATATTTCTTGAACTCTTGAACTCTCGAACTCTTGGACTGATTTATTTAAAATTTTGTTCATGTGTTGATATAGATCAGCGGTGGCCAAGGCGTCGACCGTGGCCATTGTCATTACTCATCAGTGGTCCGCTTGTCAGTGTATGGTTCAGTTATGACGTGTTAGTATCGAACCCAACGAAAGTTATCAATAGTAACAGTAGGCGTCATTTCATGTGAGATTCAGCTTTAATTATCATGATATTTAATTTTATTGATAAAAAAATCGATTTATTTTAGTCCCATTATTTGATCCACAATGAGTCATCCGACCACAAATTCCAATAAGCCGAAAATATATCATTATAATGATAAATTGGAACAGGAATTTTTTTTACGATGAAAAATGATAAATGTATTTGCATTATTTGTCTTTCAATCGTAGCACTTCCTAAAAGGGCCAATGTTGAAAGACATTTTAGAACAATCCATAAACAATTTGAAAATAATTATCCACCTGGAACTGAGTTACGGAAAGCAAAAATGCAACAATTAATGACACAATTATCTAACCAACAGTCAGTTCTTTTGAGATCAAGTACGAAGTCGAAGACAGCCACCATGGCCTCAAGGTAGCTGAAAATTTATTAAAACATAAGAAGCCCTTAGAAGACGGCGAAATATGGAAGGAGAGTTATATTAAAGCTGGAGAATTTTTATTTCAAAATTTTAATAATAAATCTGAAATAATCGCTTCCTTTAAAGAAATGTCACTGTCGGAAACACCGTTATGCGCAGAACAGAAGCGATGAGTAAAAATTTAGAAGACATTCTGAAAGAAAATATTATTGAATGCAGGTTTCTATCCTTACAATTCGACGAATCATCGGATGTCAGTGGTACCGCACAGCTATTTCGAATGTGTTTCCGTGATATGTCTGTTAGAGATGAATTGTTAACAATTTTACCGCTGAAAGGACAAACGAGAGGTCAAGATATATATAATTCGTTTAAATTTTTCATCAATAAAACAGAATTTCCAATACATAAACTGGTGATGATTACGACTGATGGAGCTCCTGCTATGTTTGGGAATCATACTGGGTTCATAACTCTTTGTAAGAATGATGATGATATTCCAAGTTTTACCAACTACCATTGCATTATCCATCAGCAGGCTTTGTGCTCAAAGATATTAAATTCAGACGATGTGATGAATGCCACATTCAAAATAGTTAATTATATTCGTGGAAGCAGTTTGCAAAGACACAGATTTAGAGCATTACTAGAGGAATGTGAATCTGATCTCGGGGAATTAATATTACACACAGATGTAAGGTGGTTAAGCTCTGCTAAGTTTTTAAAAAGATTCTTGGATCTTTTACCTGAAATAAAAAAGTTTATGGCAACTCTTAATAAAACATATCCTCAATTTTTAGAACAGTCCATAAACAATTTGAAAATAACTGGATAATCAATTGGAAGATGATAAGTGGGTGCGTGATCTTGCTTTTCTCTCTGACATTACAGGAAAGCTAAATAAATTAAATTTGCAACTTCAGGGAAAGAACAAAACATTGACTGACATGGTTAGCGACATGAATGCATTCAAGGGCAAACTTTCTCTCATAGAATCACAATTGAGGCGAGGGGACTTTAAACAATTTGAAAATATGGCAGCTAAATCTACAGATAGAAGCTCACAAAAATATGATCAAATACTAATAAGATGTCTCTGTTACGAAATGAGTTTGATAGAAAAGGAATTATATTTAAAATATTTCAAAAATAGAAGATATAATATCATTCATGTCATTCCCATTCAATGATGAAATTCAAATAGAAGAAATATCAATAAAATTAAAAGAATTTCTAGATGTGGACCAAATACTAGTTGAAAATGAAATCCTTAACTTAAAATGCGACAAATTTTTGAAATCAAGAACTTGTTCTCAAAAAGGTTATTGGAATTTACTATGTGAAGAAAAATATCCATGTTTGTGGAGATGTGCGTTATATTTAACAACTTTTTTCGGTTCTACTTACCTCTGCGAAACAACATTTTTTACCATGAATCGCTCCTGTTTGACAGATGAGCATTTGGCAGCATGTCTACGAATAGCTGTAAGTACATATGAACCGCAATATGATAAACTTGCCGAAAATATGCTATGTCAAGTTTCCAGCGCGTCCTCTGATACGACCTAAATAATACAAGTTCATATTTACAAGCATATTGTTTGCATTAATAAAAATAAAATAAAAGAACATATTGTTTTATTTATAAATTATTTTTATGTTTGTGTATTCATATTGAATAGGTATTGATATCATCTATGTTTATATGAAATTTAAACTTATTTTTTGCTATAAATTACCACTTTTCGAAGTTAGTCGACCGCCGGCAATAATTTTAGAAGCAAGTCACCCGTGGTCATCAAAGGTTTGGCCACCCGTGTTATAGATTAACTAAATAATTTTCGTCTTATTTACTTGATTTCTCGTCCGAATTCATCAATTTGTGCATCATAGGTATTAAATTCAATTATTAAATTCAATTTAATGAACAGGTTTTTGATCATGATTCGTGACTAAATTAGTATTTCTCCAAATTCTGAGGACCAAAAACGCTGACGTGTTATGGCGTTAACAACTTCTCATTTTTCTCGTTGACATAAGACGTTCTATCGTTCGCCCAGAACCCGTTTAGATAAGACAATGAGTAGTAGTTTTAGAAACAGAGCTCACCAGCTCATAGACTTTTCGACTATCACCAATATGGATATCGTCATGGGTACATGGATAGGGTTTGAAATAGTCGTGAAGGCATTTACAGGGAGATTTTCCCCAGACTAGACCATTTCATTTATACACTCAACTTAATCTCTTTCTTTTCCCAAAACGCTAACAATAAATTCAAACTAATGATTCAAAGATAAATTTTTACCGCCAGCACCGTTTTTAAATAATGTTACATCAAGGTAAGGTATAAACAAAATTATTTTTCAGTTTAAACTATGTCAGAAAAAGGTAAAACATGAATATTCAAATCTTTATTAATTTTTATTTAGCATATATTAGTAGATGGATAGGTCTCCGCTGGAACAGTTCCCGCTGGCACAACCCACACTCATGATGAAGGAAAAAAATTATTAAGCTAAAAATTATCATCAATAAAACCAGATATAACCAGGATTTGCAAGGAAAAAACAGCAACACTGTGGATTTTTAAACAAAATAAAGTTATACTAAAAATCTATTTAGTTAGTTTTTTCATTACCTTATTAAAATGCTTTTGTATATTGTATCAGGATCGCTGGTCACTTGACGTTAATAAAAAGGGGTCGTCACCCCAAAAAGGTTGAGAACCTATGTTTTATAATCTGGAAAATTTTTGAGTTGGAAAATTTATTTTGGGGATTTTTAATTTTGATTTTTGGTTGGGAAATTTATTTATTATAAATATTCTTGTATATTTGTATAGTTAGATATCTGAATTTGTTTTAATAATTGAGTTGGCGGATTTTGTGAAAAATTAAAAACTTGTTATATAATAAATTTATGTCAGATTTCAAGATGGATTTAAAGTTGAATTTAACTGTCGACCACGCTGAAAATCAGAACATCAATACAATCTCCAAATCTACAAAATCGCTAATGGAATGCCTACCTAAATCATGCCAAGATATGCTCATACTGAACATCAGACGATATGATGGACGAGGTTTAAAAGAAGCCGAAGAATGGATCAGGGATATAGAAGAATGGCTGCTGACAAATGGACAGCGATTGACAAGCACTTTCGATGTGTTATTGGTGGCAGAAGCAAAGACATTGTGGGGAAACGTCAGAGAAACAGAAACAACAGATGTGAAAGCCAAAGCGTGGTTCTTACACACGTTCACAATTACAAAATTAATAACTGACAAAATCAGAGAATTGGCAGCTATGGAACAGGAAGATGATGAAGGGTTTGCAGCTTTTGAGAATCGGCTAAGGAAAGCTTTAGCTGAAGTTATAAATTCAGGACAATCTGAAGAAGATATTGTTCAAGATCTCATCGCAAATAAAGCACGCGATGCGAGACTGAGAGAGATACTATTGACGAAACCAGAAACAAAAATTGAAGAAACGAGATCATTGGCGAAAAACTTTGAAAGTAACAAAAATGGAAACAATAAAACGGAATTTATTAAAGCAATCGGTCAAAGAACATACGCTAGCGTGACTAAGGGAGGGGCAGATGAGAATTCAAAAGAATACCCAAGATACCATGCCTACATTACCACAAAGAAGACTATCAGAAGAGTCATTTAGTCACCACAGATCAATAAGAGAAGAACATCCTATACGCGGACCAATACAATGCGAAGGAAATAACCATGGTCGTCGAGAATAATCTCCAAGAGAACAATTCTTGAGAAATGCGAGAATCCCAAATAGCTCAGAAAGGAAGCTGCCAACAATATCCATGAAGAATATAGCAAGGAGGCTGTACAACGAAAGTATAAGACTGCCACAAGCATCGGTCCCAAAATTAACGGTAGGTGTTTGTTTTTGCTGTGGCGAAAGGGGACACAAAATATATTAGTATCCACTGGGAAATAAATGTCTGAAATGTGGCAAGGAAGGGCACGGGTTCCGAGATTGTTTTTCGTTACGGAAAGAGGTTCCACGCCTATATCAAAGAATAGTGTGCATGGAAGAAGAAGATTCAAAATCTGAAAGAAGAGATTACACCGAGAATAGCCAGAATTTCAGAATGGCTCAAGCGATATGGAAGATAGATGACCCTGAGAAATATACTATATTGAGAGAAGACGGAAAAAACATCAGCGACTCCATTGGTTTCATTTCGTTGGTGGAGTCAAGACAATAAATTGTGAAAGAAGAAATGAACGACGAAGAGACGAGGCAGAAGAAGAGATGTGCCAGACGGAAGATGGAAGAAATTAGAGTAAAATAATGTTGAATAATGCCACAGCGAGACGTTATGGGACTCTGGAGCATCAGTAACAGTCATGGGCAAGAATTTGTGGAAGAAAATGGGCAAACCAGAACTTCAACGTAGTATGATACTATTATGCGGAGGTTTTTCAACTGGAGGGGAAGAAGCAATGGAATACATGACTATACCGGCCACATGGAATCAGAAGACGAAAATAATCAGAGTAGTAGTGGTAAAAGAGATCAAGCCCGAATTCATAGGGGGCATTGATACAATGAAAGAGTTTGGAGTAAAGTTAGTGAAAATCAATAATATAGAAACCTCATTGATAAAGAAAATCTACACTGATGAAGAAAGAATAAATAAAGCACTAGTGGTGATGGCAGGTAGGAATAGTAAAGATATTGAAGGAATGATCAGGGAAAACAGCGGAATTTTTCTGGCATCGAAATTTTATTTGGGATTTACAAACTTAGTTTTACATGAGATGCGGATAACAGGAGGCCCAATAATGCAACATCCTCAACGTCAACCAATGCACATGGAGAAAAGGATTAAAGAGTTAATGAAAGCAAATGTTATTCGGTGTTGGAAGAGTCCTTGGAATGCCCCGTTATTGATAGTAGGGAGAAAGAGGGATCCATCAGGATGTATGTAGATTATTGTGGATTGAATTCCATAACAAAAAAAGAATCATTTCCGAGGTTTAATACCAAATTCTTACTAGACTGTCTCGCGAATGCAAAAATATTACCGTCAATCAATTTAGGTCAGGTGTATTATCAAGTGAAGTTGGCTCCAGAAATTCAAGAAATGACTGCATTCAATACAAGAGAAGGACAATTTTGCTTCAATAGACTACCGTTAAGCTTAGCAACAGCCCCTGTGACATTCATGAACACTACAAAAACGCCAATCAGTCCGCAGCTCCAAACATGGTTAGCTAACCTGTCGGAATATGATTTTGAACTAAAATATCGGAAAGGCGAAGAACACTCGAATCCAGATGGACTATGAAAATTAAAAAGTATGATTTGCACCCAGTGTCAGACATGAAGAAGCTAAGGAAGGAAAATCAAAGATTATATATATATATATATACTATCCAAAGAACAGAAGCTATGGAAAAAGTATGGGAACAACAACAAAAGTACATTCGGTTTCGAGAGTTGCGAGAGACATTGGAAAATGGATATACACGGGAGAAAAAGAATTGTTTTCCTTTAATTGAAAAAAATACACGAATCGATGGCAGATTAATAACAGTAGAAAAGAACAAAAATATCTTAATGTTAGTCCCAGAATCATTTGCAGGCCTGTGCACAACAACCCTAAATGAAGAACTATGTCACATTGGAGTTATGAAATTATTTCATTATATGGAAAAGATATTTTATTGGCCGAAAATTCAAGAAACTATCCAAATCTATTTACGATGTTGCGAGATCTTGGCTAAGAGAAAGATCGATCAGACAAGAACCAAGGAAACGTTCATTCCTAGATATAGCTCTGAATTCCTAGAACAAATTGTTATAGATGTGGCTTACATGAAAATAAACGCCATAAAAATATATGGTAGTAATGGTGGACCGGTTTAGCAAACTGATTTCTTTAACTGCAATCACAAATCAAGACAAAGGGACAATTTTCAAAACGATGCTTAATAGTTGGATCTATCGATTCTGAAAACCGAAGAGCATTTTAACAGATAAAGGCCGCAATTTCAAATGGAATTTCATAAGAAAGAAGCTACAAAAACTTGGAATCAAACAGGAATTCAGCTCACCTTACCAGCACCAATCAAATGGTTTAGCCGACGAGCCATAAGAACGATTAGAGATCTTATTACAGCAACATTGGCAAGTGGATGGGAAGAGAGAAACTGGCACGAACTTCTACCTAGAATTGAGTTCACTATAAATAGCAGTCGACAAAGTGCTACAGATTTATCACCATTTGAGATAATTTATGGACGGAGTGTAAACCTACACTCTAACCTGAAACAAGCCGAGATATCAAGAAGTGAAAGAATGGAAGATGCGAGATTTAACTCGAGTAAAGCCGCAGCCACTATGAGAGCTATTGATATGACAAAGATGGGCACTCGTGTTTTCGAGGTGGGGGAGGATGTACTCGTAAGTAAAGAGCCGCAGAACAGGCAAAGGATGGTATGCAATATGATGGGCAATATAAAATCGTCAGATTTCTATCACCTCATCGAGTCGAACTACATTCACAAGAAGGAACGAAAGAAAGAAGAATCAAGTGACTGAAGAAGTGGAAAAAGTCTTAAGAAGGGGAGAGTTAGACATCTGAATTTGTTTTAATAAATGAGTTGGCGGTTTTTGTGAAAAATTAAAAACTTCTTATATAATAAATTTATGTCAGATTTCAAGATGTATTTAAAGTTGAATTTAACTTGTATATTTAATAAAAGAAAAATGTACTATTTATTTCCTATAATAGAAATATTTTCTATATTAAATATTCTAAACTTTTACATGTAAAATTTATTTCCATAATAAAGTGGTGTGGCCATCATATTTTTGAA
Organism: Schmidtea polychroa; assembly: GCA_959609185.1. Lineage (NCBI taxonomy): Eukaryota > Metazoa > Platyhelminthes > Tricladida > Dugesiidae > Schmidtea > Schmidtea polychroa. The sequence goes on from CAUHTR010002488.1 coordinate 48,904, forward strand.
AATTTTCTAAGTATTTTAAGTTGAATTACATATTTATTTGTTATTCTGTTGCTCACTGTCTCCCATGTGTTAAAGAATACGATTTTAATTCTATAATATAGGTTTATCTATGTATGATTATATATGAAAATTGTTATATTATGGCATTTGATGATGATGTTATTCACTGTCTTACCATTTTTTTTACCATACGATCATAATTCTATAATATAAAAGTGGTCTGACTTTCATAATATATAAAAGCAAGCAATTTTTGTATATGCACATCATATATTTTTGTGACCTACATAATTTTTTGAGTTGACCTAGATATTTTCTAGGCGGAGTTGGATGGTCCAGCGGTTACAATTTCATCTGCTTAAGTTTTTTTAACTGGAATCGAAATTGGCAAATTGATCACGAAGATTGAATCATTCCATCCCAATTTCCACAACACCAAAATTTTGAAACCCTATCCTGGTACCGGGAACATTTGTCCTCCCCTACCTCCTAGCTACAGCTCTACATTGATAACAGTCAATATTTAAAATGTACAATTATTAATATTGTTGGACCAAAATTGACATTAGGTTGAATAAAACAATGATAGCAAAGATTTTGTGTAAATAGGTCGACAACACAGCACTAAAGAAACAAAAAAACATCAAGTAAACAGTTAAATATGGTGGAATTACACATAAAAATCATAAATATAAATATAATATTAAAATAAAAACATAATTTCAATCAATATTTTATTATTTGTTATCGACCTCAATACTTTCAGAACATTTTTTATATTTTTCTTTTTAATTTTAAATTATTTTAAACCTTTTAACTTTGGAAACCGTATAATAAAAATAATTTATGATGATGGAAATAATTATCCATGAAACTATTAGATATTATTCTACAATTCGATGCAATATTTCCATAAACAATAGGCGCAAGAAAACACGAGATGTCGACTAAAGAAAAATGTATAAAATCAATGTTTTTAATAATCCCCCCCCCAAATGCTCTATCAGAGTTTAAAATAATTTTAAAATTGTACTAATCAAAATTGGTTGACATTAGTAGTGTGTTTATATCCCTAACGACCACAAGCCTCCCACTGTTTTCATGTTTTATACCTATTTTTCCCCCATAAACGTAAAAAAAAACACTTAAAACCCCTAAAAACCTATATCTTTTAATTTCTTTATTCTGAAGACATTTTGGTTTCAAAATAAAGACTTAAAAAAACAACAAAAATATTAAAAAAACAACAAAAATATTAATAAAACGGGGAAAAAAATACTGATAAAACTATGAAAAACGTTTGTCGGCTTGCGGTCGTTAGGGATATAAACACACTACTTGAGGATGTCAACTAGCAAGTTGCTATTTGACTAATTTATGAAAATAGTAAAACTGCTCTGAGAGGACAGTGGTATTTTTTTTTTTTCACTGTCCTCTCAACAGTTTTTTTGATCCGGATCATTTTTTTTTTTTTTTATTTCAACCTCTTTTGTTTATCAAATCTCTTCCAATATACAAGCTGGCCAGACTTATATATCAGAATCAATTCGATAATAGCAGCACACCTTATTATTCGCTTCTCGCTCACGAAGTCGATTTCATCGGCGTTTTAAGTGTGCTGCTCGAAAGTACAAATGAATTCGAAAGCGAATCCGAAAGAGGTCCGAAAACAACCAAGAAATAAATGTGCACATTATAGAATCGATCCGGGGGTGTTCGAAAGACTGGTGGATAATTACCGGTTCGCCACCATCACCCGTTTCAATATTTTTTTTTTCATATTTATGTTTAAAAATTAATTAATTAATAAATAAATAAAATAAACAAGATTTATTTCCTAAGATACCCACACTATATATTTTTTAATATTTATTTTCAAAAATTATTTTCAATATTATTTCAAATTTTTAATATTATTTTATGTTGAAAAAAAAACTAACCTCAGACGTGATTTGAACCGCTAGCATTTGAACCACTTTGCCAGTCTATTCCCACTGCGCTATCGGAGTTCGGATTTTTGTCATTTTTAAAATTTTATTATAAAAATGAATAATATAAATCTTAAAATTCAAGAAAAAAATAAATTAAATCTTGATTATAATAAAGAATTTACTCATGAAATCAAGAAAAATGATATTTTAAAAATCTCGCCAACTTCAGGATCTATTGCAAACTTAAATCGTAGGGGTGATATAGTTTTTCAATCTCTTCAACATCAAACCCAATAGATATTTGTAATGCCAAATTATATTATAAAATTGAATTAGAAATTGAAGCAAACAAAGATATAACCATAGAAAATAATTTCTTTCCAAATTTATTCTCCGACATGAGATTAAAACTAGGATCATCAGAAATTGAAACTGTTTTGCATCCAGGAGTATATTCTACAATGTTAAATTTTATTTTAACTGGTTGTGATTATAAAAACGAATATGGTGAATTAAACAGGTTGGATTCCTGATGTTAATAAAGGGGGATTTAGATAAAGATGGTTTTAGATATAAATTATGCTTACTATAAAAGAGTTGAACTTTATAAGTTGAAAAAAATTTGAAGGTTATTTTGAATTAAAACACTTGTTCGGATTCCTTCAAAACTATAACCGGGTGCTCCATAATGTTTTTATAGAACTCATCTGTAATAGACTAGAAGGTGATAAAAGATTGTTCTATGGAGCTGCAGATACAAAAGCTAAATTAAAATTATCAACACTTGAATTGCATATACCTGAATGGACATTAAATCCACATTCTGAAATCAACTCCTTGAAAGATTAAATTCCAACAAGTCTATAAATGTAAATTATTTAAATAGAATCTGTAGTGAATTTAGTATGACAGAGGGTTCAACATATTCTATAAAGGTGGCAAATTTAGCATACCGACCAAGATATATCTTGATTGGATTCAAAGAAACAGATCCATCATTTCAAAAAGATAACAAACTTGTTTATTCAAAAGATTGGAAATGATAATTTAAAAACAATCCAAATTCAATTAAATAGTTCTTATTATCCAATAAATAGAATGGAATTTAATATTGAAAATAATGAAAACATATTCCCATATCTAAATTATATTGAAACATGTTATGATTTCAAAGTTGAACCGCAATTAAGTTTAGAAGATTTCAAAAATTTATATTCTATATTTTGTATAAATGTTTCAGACCAAGATGATCGCCTAGCCATAAATAATGTTGATGTTACACTTCATATAACAAAGGATTCTAATTTTAAAGCTAAAGTATATACATTAATATTAGAAGAAAGAAAATAGAAATGAAATTATATGGTGGAAAGATTTCAATTATTGAAAATGTTAGGGGAGATTCTTCATAAGTAGATTCCCCCATAAAAAAACTTTTAAAATGAGTAAATATTGGACATGTGAAAGTTGTAATTGTCAAGTTACAAGACATCACAAAGCAAGTCATCTCAAAACTAAAAAACATACGAGAGTTGATATTACAGGAGGCGACCTACAATCTTCAAAAACAACATCTACAATATTAAACCTTTTACTACAGAAAAATATCCAGGTGAAAGACATTTATTCCGTCACAATTATACTGGACCAGGAACAAGATTAGATATTAGATTAGATGAAAATAATAATCCTAAACAAGGAGAAGAACCAATAAATAGAATTGATCAAGCAGCTTTAAAACATGACATTGCTTACAACTCTGAAGATCTTAGAGATAGACATGTTGCTGATGTGAATTTAATACATGATTTAAATAATATACAAAATCCATCAAGCAAGGAAAAGATTCAAAGAGCTCTAGTTAAATTAGCAATGAAAGGTAAGATTTTCATAGGAGCAGGACTTCCTAGAAAAGCAAAAGATGTTGCTAATAAAAGGATTATTGAACAAGCAGACGTTGAAAGATCCCTTGAGAATCAACTCTTTGAGAATAAACCCTTACAAACCCCAACAGAATCACAAATAAAATATGCCAACGAATTACACCATGAATTTAGAAAAAATAAAAAATATTTAAAAGTTCAAGTACATGAAAAAGATCAAACATGGTCTGCTGATTTAGTCTTTATGCCCAAATCATCAGACCCTGAAAAATATAAAATAATTTTAACAGTAATAGATTTATATACAAGATTTGCTTTTGCAAGGTGTTTAGAAAATAAAACAGGATATTCAATTACAGAAGCATTGAAATATATTTGAAGAATATCAAAGAATTCCAAAATATTTATGGTGTGATAAAGGAACAGAATTTTATAACAAAGTTTTTACAAAGTTTTTAATGAAAATGATATTAAATTATATTCAACAGAAAACGAAGGAAAAGCAGTTGTGGTTGAAAGATTAAATAGAACATTAAAAAATAAATGTGGAAATATTTTACTGCTATTGGAAAACAAAAATGGAACAATGAATTGTTACAAAAGATTGTAAATGAATATAATAATGATGTACATAGTTCTATAAAATCAACACCTTTAAATGCTTCCTTGAATCCTGAAACAGTTAAAGTGGTAAATATTGAAAATGATGTTATTGTTGATACAACCCCTATAAAACCAAAATTTAAAATTGGTGACCGCGTAAGAATATTTAAATATAAAAATAAATTTGAAAAAGGATTCACAGCAAAATGGACAAATGAAATTTTTATTATAAATAAAAATACATCATACAACTCCAATAACATATGGTATCATCGATTTAAATAATGAAAAAAATATTAGGTAGATTTTATAATAATGAACTACAGAAAACAGATTTTTTAAGTCGACAAGCCCTAAAACAAACTTTTCCATATTTCAGCTTCTTCTCTATCCAAATAAATATAATTATATTTTTCTTTCCAATGATTCTCAACAAACATATCAAACATATTCTTATCAGGTTCAACATTTGAAAATAAATCATTATAAATCATATTCTTATCACGCTTGTCTAATTTAAAAAATATAAAACAATTAGAATTATTTCTTATAGAGTTTTTTATCTAAAGCATAATATGTTTGAGATATATAAATAATATTACAATTATTATGTCTACCTCGTGTAAAGTAACTCTTTTGAATCTCTTGATTTTTCATGTTAACAACATCATCAATATAACTAGATTCTTTTTATCTTTAGGAAGTAAATCACAATGTAAAACATCTTCAGGTTTATTAGAGAATAAGATCTGGATTCCATCCCCTATATAATCATTTTTATTACTAATATCTGATTCTAAAATCTTTTCCTTGTACCAATCAACCATATCACAAGGATGAAAAACCTCTTCGGGATATGTATGTTGATTTTTAAAAATATCAATTATAGCTTTTGTTAGTTAATTTATTTCAAATCCACATTTCAAAAGTTGTAATTCCGGTTGGTTAATGGTTGTAGAATAAAAGATTAAATTATTATAATCCAAAAATCCATCTTCTAATAACATTCTCATAAGAAGAACATTCTTTCCACATCCAGAAGATCCAATAATTAAGCATCTAAAATTATCAGGAAATACTTTATTATTAAATTTAGATTTATGTCTATTTAAAATTGGTTTCCAAGTATCCATTTTTATTTATTATAAAATGACAACACAAAACCCTACAGAGGAATCTTTGCAAGAATTAATAAATTCAAATAAAAATAAATCAGTAGTAATTGATGGTAAAAAATATTTTATTGGAAAACATGTAAAAGAACAAGTTAAAGAACATATATGGAGTTCCTCCAAATCCGGAGGTATTCTTCCATTAGCTGCTTTAATACCTGCAATCATTGCCGGATTATCAGGTGCTGCTGGAATAGCTGAGGAATTGCAACTACAGTTCAAAAAGCTAAAGAATCTCAAAAGACAGACCTAGAAAAAGAAAAACTACAAACTGAAATCGATTCAATGAAGAAGGATCAAGCTAAAGGGGAGTGTCCGTTGGAAAGGGTCTCTATCTTAATCCATATGAGGGAGTCTGCAAAAGTCTCAGGGAAGGGTCTCTATCTTGATCCTTATAAAGGCCGTGGTTTAAATGATTTTTTAAAAAATCAAATTTCTACATCTGAATCTTTATCTTCAAAAGATAAAGATGATTTAAAAAAATATGTAAATCTTTAAAGAATGGATGTCTTTGTAAAATTAAAAATGGTAAAGTTTATACTTGAAACCCTTTCCAACGGATCCTTTACCAAAATGATACCATTTTAATACCATTAAAATGGTATATGAAGAAAGATTAGCACTTTTAAAAAATTACAATCAGAACAAGATAAATATAATAAAAAAGATACAACTCAACACGCTGAATCTATAATATTAAATGAGGTAATAACAACAACAACAGGGGCCAACAATTAAAGCTATAAAAGAGTTGGAAGATTTCAATGAGCAAGCAAAATTTAAAGAGTTAGAAGATAAAAAAAAAAAATAAAAGAACTAGAGTGGCAGGATAAGAAAAAGAATCCAGTGAAAACCATCCTGAAAGAAATCAAAGAAAACGCAGAAGAATTTCTAATGTGGAAGAAGAAGAAATGTTTTTAAAAACAAAACCTCTTAAAGTTGATCCTAAATTAGAGATGATTTACCTCCTTCAATTAGACCCACATTTAATACTAATACTGAAGGATATCAAATAATAACAATTAATAAACCAAACTTTACTTTATATTCAAATTCAGAAAATAAATCACGTATTCATTCACAAAATGTTTATAATAATGAATATTTAGACTTTGAATTTACAGATGATTTTTATAGATTACTTTGTGAATTCTTCAGATGATGTTGAAGAAATTAAAAATATTTAAATTTATAAGATTAATAGAGCTAGTTCTAAAGCAAAATATATTCAAGATTTAAAGATTATTTAAATAAAATGAAAAGGGTTATGTTGTTACAGAGGGAGAGGGATTGGATCCCATCAATCTTTTTATTGAATTAAGAAAACTATTAGCTGCAAGGAAAGCAGGACATAATAATTTAGATTCTGATATTTTAAAGATTTCTAAAGATTTGTTAAAACAAGGAATAATTTCAAAAGATAAATTTAATAAGTATACGAAGTTATAAATACGAAGTTTTAAAATACAAAATGACTCCTTCAATATTAGATTTTTAAAAACATTTGGAATAAATGCAAAAACAAATTTTGATTTAAAAGATTATGCAAATTATTTAAATTTAAAAATTAAAATATTAATGAATGATGAATTATCAAGTCTGGAGAAGTCCCCTGAATATAATAATCAATTATCAAAATTCAAATGAAAAAGGATCTCATTGGGTTTGTATATATAAGAATCTATCTACTTTGATTCTTTTGGATTAAACCTACTAAAGAAGTTGAAGATTATCTCTTGAGGGGTTCTCCGATTGATTCCCCAATGGTTATACTTTTAACTCTTTACAAGTTCAACCTTTGAATACTAAAATATGTGGTATTTTAAGTTATATGTTTGTATAGATTGAATAGGGAAGGTTGGGGGTCAGGGCCAGGGGCATACGCAGGATTTTGAATCTATAATTCAAGAAATTTATAATGATCTAGAATCTCTACTATAAGGATTTTTACTATAAGGATTTTACTATAAGGATTTTACTATATGAATTTACTACTAAAGAAATGGAGCTTCACAACCTCCGGAAGATAATTTAAAAAAAATGGTAAACATAATGTCAGATAAATATTCAAGAACTTTATCTATAAATTCAAAAGAATCAGACTTTACTATAAACTTTCAAGATTCAATTAAATTAGATCAAAATTTAATTATGAATTAGGGCTATTATGGTTTTGTGCTTATAATACTATTTTTAATATAACAAAGATAATAATAAATTTACTATTCAAACTCGTGATGGGCATAACCATAAATTATAACAATAGAACCTGGGGCATATGAGATAAAAGATTTAAATGATATACTTTCTAAAAAAACAAATGAAGGTATTAAAATTAAAATGGATATACCAACTTCAAAATGTATAATGACTTTGAAGAATATAAAAATTAGTTTTTTAGATAATAGTTTCTTTCACACAATTTTAGGATTTAAACCTATGGATTATAACAATAAAAGAGATAAATAATAACATCAGAAAATATTATAAAAATAATAAATACAAACACAATAAATATTCATTGCGATTGTATAACTGGTTCTTATAATAATGGTAAACAAACAAATGTTTTATATTCCTTTCCCTCAAACACAGTTCCTATGGGATATAAAATAGTTGAAAGAATGAATCCTCCAAATTATTTACCTTTATGTAGAAAATATATAATGGATATAATTTTAAAATTCTTAATCAAGAAGGAGAATTGATTGATTTTAATGGAGAAGAGATTTCAATGTATTTACATTTGAAACAGGTTTGTTGAGATTCATTTTAAATTATTAATAAATGAGTTCTTATATTCCATGTAATAGAGGTGTGGAACAATAAAAACAGGGTTTAATACAGAAGAAATATTAACTTTAACAGAAATAAATATATTAATGAAAGAGGTGATTCAATGAAGGGTGATTTAATTTAAATGGACACAAGATAAAAGAATTATCTTTTCCAACTGATGAAGCTGATGCAGTTAATAGAAATATACTGAAAAATTTAACAACAACAAGAATTGAAAGTTTCATTAACAACAAAAATTGATTCAATGGAATCAAAGCTTAATAATATCGAACAACGATTTAATGATAAATTTGACAAGTTACAAAGTCTGTTAACTGAACAAGTTGTAAAGTTAAATACTACATATTAAATTCTAAAAGATTAAACAAATTATGAATACTAATTTAATACAATATTAATATAAAAATGAGATGATTACATCATTTT